>PDGT01000152.1:3262-30281 GCA_003671415.1 Megathymus violae | reverse complement strand
TATTTTATAATTTAATAGCAAATTATCATTGTACTTTACAAAATATAATTTAAGTTTTTATTCAGATACCATAAAATTTATGATTCAATAAATTTACTATGCACAGTATGCTAAAGATGTGAATAATTTTATGTAAAATTTTAATTAAGTGCTTTACTAGTCGAAATGTTAATCAATAAAATATTCAATTAAATATCAAAACTGTCAAACAATTTGTGTTATTAAAACCCCTATGATAAAGCTGGCACCGAAAGCTTTCCGGGTTTCCTCTGACAGAATGGGTGAAATGCAGCGTAGAGCGAGAGGAACGATCGTCTAGCTAGCAGGTGACAAAGGTCGCAAATAGCCAAATTATATTTATTATTTATATATTTCCAGCGAAAATACAATTTTCAAGATGCCTTTTATATAGCGGTAGGAATGTTAAAGCAGAAATATTATACTTAAGAGCTACTTAATAATTAATGTTTTTTTTTAAGTTCAGATCCCGACCAGTGGGCCCTAATTCACGTAACCTTACAAGTTCGGTTGCAGTGCAGTTGCAGTGACGTTTCAAACAAAATAGCACTTTCCGTATTCTCTTAGCTATGACAAACGTTGTCACATACGCTTGCGACGAGTTCGCGTCACGCGAACGTGAAATGGCATTCTACTGTTGCGCGTCATAAGAACGCGTTGCCGAGCGCAGATTAATCAGTATTCTCTTAAACTTTTGACGTATTAAATTACATCTTTTTAAGTTTTGTTGCGATCAACGTGCAGTTTTGCTTACGCCTTCTTCACGTCTGTCATTGTTTACTTTTGTCGGTTCATTGTGTGGTATTTTTGAATAAACGAAGTGAATTTAAAATTATATTTCGTATGTAAAAGTTTAATTATTTAAGTAGACATTTTTTATTTATCGATTTTTAGTACAATAGCTCTTTTATTGTTTCTAGTGAAAATGAGTCTACACCTTAATTAGATGATATTAGACTTAGCTAATGAAATAGATGAACGATATCGCCAGGCTACCAGGCTCGAAGACGCCGCCTAGCTGCGAATCCGCATGCCATGTCAGATGGAGAATTTATTAAAACATATCGTCTGAATAAGGCTTTAACTCAGAGTCTAATTAACCGCTTGGAAACTTTAATTCCAAAGCAGAGGAGGAAAGATTGGTTTTAGTTTGCGAGCAAAGGTATAAACTACAGAATACAATTAATTCCAAATACATAATTTAATTTCAAAGTAGATTAAAAACTAATGTAATTGGATATCATTCAGGTTCAGGGGCAGACAATTGTGTGACAGGTAAACATTTGTTCTCGAGCCATGTGCGTTAATGATGTCATTTGTGTGTGACGCTTATTATTGTATATTATTTTAATGTTTACCTACCTAAACAAATTATACACTGTTAACGTAGGAATGTCAAAATAATTTCAAACAATACACCGTTTCCATGTATAATGTTTTGATGAAACCATCTGTAATTGAAATAACTCTGCGCTACGAAGCACTAGGAAGAGATTTTATTACTGTATTAATTCCTACCTACTGTTTAATTGGATAAAGTAAATTTTGCTTTGTTCATCACAATTGTGATTTTATATGTCGCTCATTAGTAAGGTATTTGGTATCCGTATTCCCAATATCGGCGGCGGATGTTTGAGACTTTCGAAGAATGCACTGATTGTTAGTGATCATTGTAAGCAAATATTCACTGGTATACGACAATTAATTAATACCCATTAAATTCAGTTAGATTTTTATATTTTAAAACCATACTGAGTATTTAAGCCTGCATGTAGTTGATGCCGCCCTCTGCTTATTTTAACAGTAAAAGTAGCTAATCGTGACATAAAAACCATAAAAATTCCAAAACATCAGTTATAAAAACTCGTTGGGACGTAAACAAAATACTTTCTTTCAACAAGCGTTTCCAAATCCTTGCGTGACATCATCGCATGTAAAAAAGTGGTGCTCGGTTTTCATATTATTTAACGAATAAAAGGTGTCTATCCATATCTTCCTCATATTGAAGCTGTTAATTTTTTTTTTTTTTTATAAATCTACTGCTACTTTCAAACGTCTTCACCGATCAATACTTAAGTTAGCGAAGTGCAGTAGGTAGCTACCATCCTGGTTGTACCTGTGATTTGGGATTTCAGCGACTGTATCATTATGTGTCAATAACAGACATATCATTTCAGCCGGAAATTACTTTGTACTTTTAAAGTTGGTTAATTGTGCGATTGGTACATCCCGCCGAATCCTAAATATATCTAATAAATGACCTATGCACGTACATGAATTACCAGAGAATAAGTTTAGAGCAACACAAAAAATTGAAGTATATTATCACATGTAAGAAATTTTAAATTGTGATACTGTTATGTAAATGAATTTATATAGTTTCAATACCTCTTTGCTGACAGTAAAACATATTCTGATACCACATAACGTAACCAAAATTATTGTGTACCCGCATAGGGTGGACCGTTGTGGGTTAGTTTGATTATTATTGTAATATCTGTTGTAAACCAACAGGAAACAATACTGTTATTTTTATTTGTTAAACAACCGTGGTTTTGACCAATCACGGTAATAGCAACTATGAGTTGCTATTATAATGTATGTATGACTTCGTACAGACGAAGTAGTATTATATACACCTACATTCCGAAGGAAATCTACTCGTAGCGTTCAGTAGATTAATTTATAGATACGCCGACATTGCCCGATTCGCTTTCTCTGCCGGAACATAGTCTATAAGGATTGTCTGAACCAAATTATTTAATAAACAAAAGCATTTTTACATTTTAAACTTCAAATTTACACTACGACCACCACAGTATGAATATTACGTCTGAACCCGTTCACGACCGGTATGTAAATAAACATAAAAAATATACATACTACCGATGGCAATACTAGCCACATAGCTCCATGGATTGCTGTATTCAAGAAGAAGATTACGCTTATGTATAACACTAGAGGCACTTCGGCTATCAGATACGCAATAACAATCCATAAATACAATAAAATCACAAATTCCTGGTATAGTATCGCAGCGACAAGCAACATTGCATGCGCAGCACAGAGTAATACTCCGACGATGCCTTGAATATGTAACATGACATCCGCATAAGATTCTTTAACATCGAGCTTCGTTAAAATTTCTTTACCGAACGCAAAAAACAGGATGTAATATATCCCGACTATGAATCCCACTACGGATATGAAAATAGTGCCATCTTTTAAACTTAGACAATGACAACAGACTTTAGCAGTTCCGAGGTAGCGATCTAAAATGCTTTTCACCATGCCGACATCCTGGAAAAATAAATATTTTAACTTACAATACTAATAAAGCCTTTTATCATAAAATATATCATATATTTGGCATAGAACAATATTATTTGATCCCACCGCAATTCTCTGGTGACTTCTTTGTACTACGGTTTATCATTACAAAGCATACAGTTATTAAGAAGCCATGCTGATTTTAGATTATGCATCATTGCAACGAACTCAACGCCACATGAAATGCCACAACCATACCGCGTCTTAGCTACAAAACGTGGAGAAGCTTTAGTTACGGCTTTTGGGCACAATGTAATTGTGATGTGGTAAATATAAGACCAGGTTCTGCTGTTAGCTGAAAATTAATTTGTAGAATTGACAACCGAGTTAGTAAGAACTAGGATTTTTAAGTGTTTAATCAGCGATGTTGGGGTCAGTAACAAACTTGTCTTTACGGCGTCGGTGATGCCTTTGGTTAAGGACGTCCGTATATGGCGGTTAACGGCGGGTAATGGCAGGTGGCCTGTCTACTCGTTTGTCAGCATCTGATATAAATAAAGATAGTTTCTATCGGGTCGTGGTTTTCAATACAATATTTACGTAACTTTGATAGCGTCGGATTTAAGAAAGTAGGCCATGAAGAACGTTAAATGATTAATTCGAGAGAGGCATACCAACGAATCAGTCTTTTCCACAAATCAATAGAACTTCTTCACACATGACTATAAAATTAACTGATGGAGTTCTTGAATTTTTTTGTATTTTTTTGTAATTTGTATATAAACGTATGGACCATGAAGTTATAGGTAAACGTTGTGAAAACATCAAACATTGCGCTTAGTTTTTGACATTGTAATAAACTATGACTTTTCCTTCATATTGCCAGATTTTAAGGAGTATTTAAATGTAAATTGTACAGTGTAATAAACGATCTACGCTCATAATTTTGGGGTTTATTTAAACAAATTAGCACAAAATCAATAATTAAGAGCATAATGACTTTTACGGTCCTAATTAAATGTTTATAAAGGCAACGTTTCTACATTAATACGCTTCAATTGACTATCCATAAATAGATATCTCAATACTTGACTAGCAGTATGAACTAGTAGAATGAACGCTTAACCTTCAAACAATTTACTTTTACATGCTTCGATCAACGCTCTACGTCATTCGAGAAATATAATCAATACATATCAATAATACAACAGCTCGTAAATTTTGTTTATTTTATGAATTTCATAATAATCAATCTAAAACTCCATATAAATTACTACTATTACTGCTATAAGATTGCTTCTCTGAGGAGCCAGCGTTCTAGGTGTTCTTACTAAAAGTTGCAGTAGACTTGTCTCCCAAATATGACCCGAAAATGTCTCTATCCTAAACCATACCAACCGTGTGGGCACCGCATCGTAACCTGACACAAATTAAGTCACAAAGTAATTTATTTTATGTATTCCATTGTAGATAATCTCATTAGATCAACTTTGTACTGAATAAACAAACCATTTTTATTTGTAACAGGCCAGAAGTTTGACTTGTCTGTTTCTGCGCAAACAAATGCCTTTAAAATACGTGTGTGCTCTAGGTTTTACATCTGTCTGTAACAGGTCTCTAAGACACCGGTTTAATGGAATTATAAAGGGCGCTACATGAATTCCACTAACGCAATTAGATATCTCCGATGTCCATGTCGATGTATAGGTACCATATTAAAAAAATGTTAAGATCACCCCTAAACCAAATGGATAAGAATTAACATGGGGCTGTTCCAAAGTAGCGTTAAATAGGACGAGCATTACAAATGATTTTGTAAGAATAGCGCTATTTTGTCCTTAGCCAGTACTTTGTCCTACTTTAATTAGGGCGAGGTGTTTTGAGCTGGGACACATTTGAAACAAAAACAAATATGTCATTTTTTTACAAGAACGTTATAATTAATGTTGTCTCTTTCAATGTCATATATGTTAGTAAAAATAGATGTGTTATTGAATTATGTAGATCACTCCGTTCTCTCTTCCTGTTTACATTTCGAGTAAAGAGGATCACTACAACATGATATACAACACAATTTGAAGTGGTATGCAAACAGCTTGTACTGATCTTACATTTTTTCACCTTATTCCGGACAAATGTATTTTAAATAAAATTGATGTAAATCTAAATTTGAGCATCAGCTAAAATCAATCGCAACTCACAACGCAAACATATAAATCGATATGTAGAAACCAACGTTCAAATAATCCAACGCACGTACTAGGCATCCATTAACTGTTTTAGTTCGATGCGATTGTTAAGAGGCTTTATTCCATAAAATCACCATTTTGGTACACCATATTGATTTTCACGGCATATTTCTCGGCCGAACTCAAACATAATATTATTATTGTAAAGTTTACTCACATTATATTATATTATATAGATATTTCACTCAATATGTCTGCTTGAAGATTTATTTACATATTTATAAATTTTTATTTATTTTTACAAAGTAACAACTGCATAAAACATTACAATGTCGACTCACTTCAACACTACTTTTTGCAGACAAAGTAGCAGTTTCATTGATATGAATATACGGAATAAAAGGTATTTTTTTAACTGACAACAAAAAGTCCTATGTTAGCATGTTTTTTATGTACGTACAGCCACAATATTGAACTAAAATGAAATTAACCGAATAATTACGTAAGAACATTTACTTACTTCGTTTTATCTCCTCAATGTTAAAACACCTTTTCGAATCGCTAGTCAAAAAAAAATGCCGAGTATAAAACCAAATTTAATACTTAAATGAATTTGATATAATTCTCAACATATTTGAATGATATCTGAGCGATATTTTTCATCTCGAGAAATTAACCTGTTCCCACGGAATAAAAATAAAAATTAGTATGTTCATTAAGGATATTCAATAAAGTTTTGACTACTTTTCTTCAGATATTGTAATAAAATAACATGTTTCTAATTCATAGAACTAGAAACACCGATCCCAATAAAGCCCAATTGTGGTAAATATAAAATGTATAAATCGTACAATAAATATGAATAAAAATAATAAGTGTTCAGAGTTTTTGCGCTACGTAATCTAATGCGTATCGTAATACAAGGCGTAAATCTTCTGAAGTTAAACGAGGGCTAGTAACACATAAAATCATATTATATACCTATATACAGTATCTATACAGGATGACTGGTAAGTCACTTAACATATTAATAGGGGAAACTCAGTACTCGATTGCTTAAAATTCAGGGTGCTTAAAATTTGACGTAAAACACCCACGTTTGTAATTTCTCAGCTTCACCGACAGCGTCGCCCCGCTCGCCCGACACCTACCCCACAAACCTGCTCATTATTCAGTTCTAATTAAGCGCACGCGCCGACTATTATTCACAAGTAATTTTACTTCCGCGTCCCGTGAATTTCAGTTACCTCACACCACTCGAATATTATTTGTGGGGTGAGGTCAAAAGACTTGTGTATGCTTCGGAGTACTCGAACAGGGACGAATTGAAGTCAAAGGTCAAAAGGAGGTGCACATTTTGAACACTTATTAAGGTTGGTGTGATTTTATTAATTGTCGAACATAGTCAATAAATTGAATTAATTGTTGTAAATAAGATATGATTCACTTTTTAAAGACGCCAAAAGTACGAAGTTAAGTAAAGTACTTACCTACGTAATAATAGGTATTTAGTCATTAGGTATTTTTCTGTCAGTTTTAACGTATTTTTTTAGTGGTTTCGTGTACCATAGTTTATTTAGTTTATTTATAGTATGGTATTTTTGCCTGTCCTAAGCCAGGAAAAGTATTAAGGGAAAATGAATCTTATCTAGTCCGTGGCAAAGGTCACCAATCCCGCCCGATCGCGCGACACAAGCAGCATTTGACCGCAGTGTTTTGAGATTTTGCACACTGTGTCTATACTTCCCGAAGATTATTAAATATCTTTGAGTACCATTTTTAAATATTTATCGTACAAAATTTTGATTTTATATTTTTAAACATTATATATGACCATGTACTTTCATGTCCTTGAGTATGTCAAGTGACTAAACTTTCATCCTGTTTACATTAACAGTTCGCACGTCAGTTAATATTCGAAACCGCTTAATCGAGTTTAGTGGGAGTTTCACTGGAAGATAGACAAGTTGGCACGGATGTGTATGTGTTACTTAGGGAAAGTTTTTACTGAGTTTCTGGGACTAAGTCAAATTATGGCCAATCAGTTTTTACGGCCTTTCTACTAATTTATTTTAATAACAATATATCTAAAAAAATACCTATTCTGTAATAGCTTATCAAAATTGGGCACAAATCACAATGATCACCATCACAAAATGTTCCGTCGGTAAGTAAGGCCGTAATGGGGCGGCCTAGAATACTTCCCTCGACCTCATGCTAGCTAAAGAGGTGTCGTAAGACGCGACAGAAGCCGGTCTGCTTGGTAGTAGGGCTTCGCGTTATAATCCATATTATAATCAGTATTAATATTAAGTCATTAATATTGTTACTGATATTATTATCTTCCGTGAAGCCTGCCTGGCTAGCTACCTCTAAACGATTCTTACTCTCTTCTCATTTACTGGTCGACATCGCATCAGTGATACCCTTGGTCTTGCTTGATGTCCATGGGCAACGGTCACCACTTTCCATCAGGTGAGCTCGTCTGCTCGTTTGTCGGCTATAGCCAAATCAATTGTTTCGCGGTTGTTTTAGTTTTGCAAGAAGAAAGTTATAAATATGGTGCCTCTGCCTTATAAATTTTAGTATTCTGAAGTTATAATGTCATTAATTCCTAAAGAATGTACCAGGATCCTGATAATGCATGAAGATGGACATTATCAATGAAATACAGCGAGAACTGTTGATGTGTCTCTTTCTACAGTTCAGTGAGTACTCCAACGTTTCCATGAAACTGAATCCAATCTTCGAAGACCAGGAACAGGCCGAACAAGGTGCACGACGGCGCGAGATATTCGCTACATGGTAACAACAATTTTGAGAAATCTCTTACTTACAGCTGTCGAAATAAAGAATCGTCATTTACGAGCTGGAGGAAACAATCTGAGTACGGATACAGTAAGGCGACGCCTGACTAAAGCCATTAAGAGTTGCAAATGGCCGACAGTTAGAAAGACACCACAGAAACTCAAGGTTGAATTACGGAAGAGAACACGAGAATTGGACTCTAAATGACTGGTCACGAGTTATGTTTTCAGACGAGTTTAGATTCTGTTTATACAAACACGACGAGGAAAAGAGTGTACAGAATACAGGGAGAGCGCTATAACCAAGCCAAGAAAAAGTACCATACGATGGAGGCTCTGTTCACGTATGGGTTGGGATTTCTTCCGAAAGCCGCACTGGGCTAGTAGTGATAGAAAATGGAACTTAAACTGCAGAAAGATATGTCACTGAAATTCTGAATGACTACGTTGATCCATTTTTAGTGGACATGGGCGAGAATACCGTTTTATGCAAGACAAAGCCCGCCCGCATACAGCTCAGATAGTGTTTGCCTATTTTCAAGTAGTCGATATCACACCCGTGGAGTGGCCAGCATGAACCCCATTGAGCATACATGGGACGAACTGGGACGACGTGTA
Organism: Megathymus violae; assembly: GCA_003671415.1. NCBI lineage: Eukaryota > Metazoa > Arthropoda > Insecta > Lepidoptera > Hesperiidae > Megathymus > Megathymus violae. Next base: position 21,379 of record PDGT01000152.1, on the reverse strand, counting down.
CGTCAGGGGCATCCGTCGCCAATCACGCTACGTGAAATGAAAGAAGCTCTAATAGAGCAATGGCAGAATATTCCGCATCGTAGCCTCAAAAACCTAGTAAAAAGTATGCCAAATGGCATAATTTCCGGTAAACAAATGATCGTGTACCAGTCACTATTCACGGTATGACGAGTTTCTAAAACAACAGTCTCCACGAGTCCAGTTTTATTGCAAAAAGAAGCAATCATCCGCTTCGAGGCACTTTTCACGCGTGCCATTTTGGTTGATTTCGGCTCATCTCGAAAGACCCATAAGCTCGATTGCTGCTTTGTTTTGGGATCATAGCTATAAATCCATATTTCGTCACATGTTACTATGTCCCACACCAAATTGAAGCCCCTTCGTTGTATCTGGCAAGCATAGCATGGCACCAAGTGATGCGGTCCCTTTTTTGAGCATCAGTCAAATTGTGTGGGATCCATTGACAACACAGCTTCCTAATGTTTCATCCAAATGTTTGTGTAGGATTGACTATATTTGACTCATTCCTATGTACAAGATGTCCGGATCTCATGGTAGGTCACATGCCTGTCTGTTTCAATCATACGGCGCACAGCATCAATGTTTTTGTGGTTCACAGCGGTGCACGGGCGACCTTCACGAATTTCATCATGGAAATTGACACAACCGCGTTTGAATTCTGCAAACCTATAAACAGTTATCTTGCATGGTGCTTCATCACCAAAAGTACACTGAAGCCGAACGAGGCTCTGCTGGGTTGTCAAATTAAACTTAAAATCGTAAAAAATCATGCAACGAAAATTTTCCCGAGTTAAATCAATTTTACTGTAATCACGCAATTTTCAAAATGACCCCACACTATGAAAACAATTGACAATGTAATGAAACAACTTGTATTCTACAGCTAAAGCGTTTCATTTTTAAATGTAGTAATAACTTTTTAAATATTGTTTATATAAGTGGCCAATTCCAGAAACTTTTGTGTAACCTATGTATACTCCAGAGACTCCATACCAATTGATAAATTCAGCGCTGAAGACGGAGTGATTTTATGTTTTGTAATATTTAAAATTAATTGCAATTATGCCAAACTTTTGACCAATCGTTCTTATTGTATTCATATATACTATAATTATAGTATGATATAATAAATGTCAAAGTAATTTTCTGTTACGCTTTCAAGGTTAAACTTTAAGAGATACAAAAAATTACGTACCTACTAAATAAATATAATGTACCTGTAGTGTATGTCAATAAATGTAGATTCTGTCGTCTCATGCGTACACGCTGCACAATGTGAAGTGGTGGGGGAACAAGGTGTCTACCCCTACCCTCAAGTAATAAATAGGGCATTAGCTGCCCTAGAGAGTCAGTCTTATTGGGACTGCGGACGGAAACGGAGGCGTGGCAGCGTGTACGGCAGTGAGCCGATATAAGGAAGTATAGAACAGTACATTTGGCGACGAGTCTGTAAGTACTGTTTAAATTTCTTTATGTTATTTTATTTCACTGTTAGAAGTCACTATAAGTGCCATAACAACATCTGGGTATAAGAAAAAACAGAAGAAGAAAATAATTGTAAATATAATGGATTTGTGCTGAAACTTGATAAATGTCATAAAACAAGGGATAAAACGTACCAATATTTAGCCTTTATTTCATGTTTCCGTGAATCTAAAAGCAAAAGGTTGCTGATCAAGATGTAATTTTCGATCATTCTTTTGATAAAAGTAAATCGTAAATTACGTAGTTTATAAAATTTTACACATAACAAGATGTTATTATTTACTACATTATGTCCCATATCATTTTGCCTAACCATAAATTACTGCAACGTAAAGTAACCAATAATGTTTAGTTTAATTTATTATTATAACGGGTTTCAAATCCGTTGAAGTAGATGATTATGAAAGAAAATACTAGAAAAATACATTATTAATTGAACTCGCGCGCCGGTGGGCATAAACAAGATACGAACAATGTGGTAGATTATGCTATTCAATGTATTGTAATTCAAAAGACGGGTAATAAAAAATAAATAAAATATAATAATAACGGTATTAAATATATAAATGCCAGTAATAAGTGTAAGGAAGTAATACGGTAGGAAGTCACAGAACGGAAGTCACAGAAGGGATGATGGCCGTTTTGTGATTATCAGAATTTCGAATGATTGATGATGGAAGCCACAGAACGGATAATGCTCGTTCTGTGATTATAAGAATTTTGGATATTTGATGATGGGAGTCATGTAACGGATGATGCCCGTTTTGTGATTACAAGAATTTCGGATCATTGATGATGGAAGCCACAGAACGGATAATGCTCGTTCTGTGATTATAAGAATTTTGGATATTTGATGATGGGAGTCATATAACGGATGATGCCCTTTTTGTGATTACAAGAATTTTGGATGTTTGATGATGCAAGTCATAGAATGGATGACGCCCGTTTTATAATTATAAGAATTTAGGAGGATTAATGACTGAAGCAGATTATAGAACGGATTGATAATGGAAGCAGTGGAATGGATGATGCCCATTTCTTGATTACACGTTATTTGTAAATTACAAGTAACAATGGCAAATTTTACACGGCAAATTTGAACGCGATGAAGATGTGAATTCAGTGTGCATAAGATGGAAGCGATGGAAAAGAAGCTTAGATATTCATTGAGAAGCTGCAAATATTACAAGCAAGTCTTATGCACTGGGGTGGACCAGAACTTCAGGAAGTATATTATAACATTCCTAATACGGATGCAACAAATTCTTCAGGGTTAGAAAGTGATGTATTTAAAACCGCAATTAGAAAATTGGATGAATACTTTGCACCTAAACAAAGTAAAAGATTCGAGACACATAATTAGACAAATTAAACAAGAGGAAAACGAAAAATTTTAAAAGTTCATAGTACGCTTACGACAACAAGCTGCTAAATGTCAATTCTCGGACTTAGATGATAAGTTTCTTGATCAAGTCACTGCAAGATGCGGCTCAGGGGAGGTAAGGAAAAAAATTTTGAAGACGGGAGATAAGATGACTTGCAGATGTAATAGCTGAATCCAATGCTTTGGAGTTAATAAATAGACAGCTAGAAGACTTGACAAATCGAAAAACAGAAACACAAGAATAAAAGAGAATGTTTTAGATGTGGCAGCTGGAATCATCTAGCATTTGGTAAAAATGCCTGGCAAAAGGTAATACTTGTGCAAAATGTGGAAGAACATGGCATTTAAAACTGAAATGTAAGACTAACGTCTTAAAGAACAGAATTACAGAGGACAAGTTGTCAATATCTAGCAAGGATATAACAAAAAAAAACAAAAGACTGCAAAGGGACACTTACAATGTTATGGAACAAAATTATTCAGATGAAGAAATTGATTATGTATTTAAAATAGATAATGAAGCCACTGTGAACTGCAAAATAGGTGGTGTTAAAATCAATATGTTGATAGATTCTGGCTGCAAATATAATTTAATTTGTAGTAAATCACGGATTACAGTAAAGCATCAAAAGACAAAATTACAGAACAGACACAAAACCCTAATAAGACATTTTACGTATATGGAAGTGATTCGCCTTTAAAACTAGGTGCCTTCAAGTCTGTGATAAAACTCGCAGGAAGATCTCAAAAGGCACTTTTTTATGTGGTGGTTAATGGCAGTGGCAATTTACTAGAAAAAACGACGGCCCTGGCTCTAGGAGTTCTGAAAATTGGAGTTGGGATAAATCAAATAGAAACTAAAATATTTCCAAAATTGAAGGACGTCCTTTGCAGATTCCAATTGACGATAAAATTGCACAGCCGTATAGGTGAATACCTTCATAAACCTTCATAAATCATAAACCTTTAGAAGAAAAAGTTAATGCTAAAATAAACGAACTACTTCAAAAGCATATCATAGAAAAGGTAGATAGGCCTTCATAATGGATCTCACCCATAGTTCCTATATTAAAAGAAAATAGATATATCCGTCTTTGTGTAGATATGCGGCGAGCAAATTCGGCAATAAAATACTGGAACGAATCCTCTTGTTGTGCAAAGGAACAATTAATTTTATTGAAAACAATTCAGTGTTCGGAAAAGACGAAGTAGAACATGACGACCGACTGAAGAGGGTCAAAGAAGTATTAGAAGCAAATGATGTAGTGTTGAGGGATGATAAATGCATTTTTATAAAAAAGAAGTAGAGTTCCTAGGTCACAAACTTTCCAACCAAGGAATAAGGCTGTTAGATAAATATTTAACAACGATTCGGAATTTTAGGCTCCCGGCAACTGTTTCTGATTTACAAAGTTTTATGGGACTGATTAATTATGTGGGGAACTGGATTCCTAACTTAGCCACAAAAATGGAACCCCTTAAAATATTGCTTCGATATAGATGTGGCAGAAACGCAAACTTATTCGATGTGTGGGGAGAGAGCCTAAAGGCATCCTTTAGGTCCTTAAAAGATGATCTTAGTAATATAACTTATTTGGGTTACTACAATATAAAGGATACAACAATTGTCTTTACTGATGCAAGTTCTGTAGCACTGAGTGCAATACTAGTGCAAGAAAATAATTTAGGGCCACGAGGTTTTGCGTTTGGGAATAAAACCCTTACAGATTGTGAACGTCGATACTGCCAAATCGAAAAGGAAGTATTAGCTCTTGTATGGGCGACAGAACACTTTCATATGTTCTTATATGGAAAACAATTTGAACTGGTAACGTATCATAAACCTCTAGAGGTAATATTTAGTCCAAAGTCAAAATCTTGCGCAAGGATTTAAAGATGGCTACTTCGGCTACTCAAGTCAGTGGAAGAATAGAGGTGAAGATAAATAGTGAAAAGATAACTAGGAAGTGAAGTAAGAATTAAATGATAACAATTATCCGAAATCAGTTATGCCGTTAAGTCAGTTATTTGGGTGATTACTGAAGTGATTAAGTGATGCTGTTCATCATTTTATTTGGACGGTTACTGAAGTGATTAGTAACAATTTGATGCATATAAAATAATGAGAGATATTAAAATGATCTCAGAAAATAACTAGTTTGAATAAAAAATAATAATATTATTTAAATATATTTTCTTTAAAATAAGGAAGGGATGTAGTGCATGTCAATAAATGTAGATTCTGTCGTCTCATGCGTACACGCTGCACAATGTGAAGTGGTGGGGGAACAAGGTGTCTACCCCTACCCTCAAGTAATAAATAGGGCATTAGCTGCCCTAGAGAGTCAGTCTTATTGGGACTGCGGACGGAGACGGAGGCGTGGCAGCGTGTACGGCAGTGAGCCGATATAAGGAAGTATAGAACAGTACAGTACCTAATATATTAATAATGTACCTAATGTATTACGTACCTGCTAAATAAATATAATGCCGTGATAGTATTATGCCTCCCTCCTAAGGTTCATAGTAATCATACTAATTTCAATCAACGCGGACGTTGCGGCTAAAAGCTAGTTAATAGTAAAATGTAATAGTTATAATGTAGTCGTCTTAGACTTTCTTCTAGTTTCTCTATTTTTAATATTTAGAACAGAAAGACGTCCCTGTTCCCCACTAATAATGTCAAAATTTGCAGTGCATTTCTCATGCTTTGAAAGCAGTTGATATCTTTCGTATTATGTGAATCAAAGAATGAAAACGAACTATTAATATTTACTATTCCCTGCCTGTATTTGGTAAGTTTCTGAATAAATTCAGTCTTTCAATTTAGGATTAACATAATTATCTGCTAACCATTTATGCTCCTCAAACTCAGTACTGTAATTGGTCTAATTTAAATTATGAGCATAACTTCGTAATCTGTCGTGAGCCATAATGAACCAGACAAGCCGATTAAAACAATTTTATATAAATAAACTACACACACCGGCAGAATTAGCGGAACATAAAAAAGGGATATTGTCAAATAGTTAATTTTATTTTTAAAGGAATAATAATTAAACACGAAACATGAATTAAATTGACATGTTTTCATATTAATTTGCAACACCGTAAATAAAGTTTAATGAAAAAAAAACAAATTAAACAAAATGCATTTTTCTTCGATATCGTAATGACAGAGAAACATTTGAAAATTAAAAATTTTATGAAGGTTCACAATTAATTAAATGCATGTTTAATAACGAGTGTTTCCCCCGTGCTCTGACCAAGGTTTCTATCCGTCTGGGCATGCTGCGGATGATGCTGTCGATGATTTCTTGGGGCAATCTCTGCCATTCTTCAAGTAATGCGTTTCGCAACTCGCCCAGATTGTTGGGAGGTGGCATTCTTGATTTGACACTCCTCTTTAGCAAGTCCCAAACATGTTCGATTGGATTCATATCCGGGGACCGTGCTGGCCACTCCATCACCGTTACACCAATATAGTTTAGGTATGCCTGTACTATGCGAGCACTGTGAGCCCGAGCATTATCCTGCATTACAATGAATTCGTTGCCAATAAAGGGAGCAAATGGCACAACATGTTCTTCTAAAATCTCCCTGATATACCGATCAGCAGTCAGATTCCCGCCATCAACCACCACCGACTCTGTGCGAGCTCCTAAAAATATCCCTCCCCAGACCATAATTGAGCCGCCGCCATATGCCACTGAATTTTCAAACTTCGACTGGATATAACGCTCTTCTTTGCGTCTCCATACTCGCTGCCTTCCATCAATCTGATTTAACATAATTCTGCATTCATCAGTAAAGAGAACCTGTCCCCACTTGTCGAAGTTCCAATGACGATGTTCACGAGCAAAGTATGTGCGGTGGTGTCTCTCAAGTTTTGGTGCTTTGGCGGGACAAATGAGCCTATACCGACTTCTTTGAATCTTCTGCGAACTGTCCGCTCACTCACTGTTACTCCTCGAACCTCCTCCAATACATATCGGGCCTGCACCGCCGTCAGTTTCGTGTTCCGACGAACGAACGAAGTTGTAGAACCATGTTGGTGTAACGGTGATGGAGTGGCCAGCACGGTCCCCGGATATGAATCCAATCGAACATGTTTGGGACTTGCTAAAGAGGAGTGTCAAATCAAGAATGCCACCTCCCAACAATCTGGGCGAGTTGCAAAACGCAATACTTGAAGAATGGCAGAGGTTGCCCCAAGAAATCATCGACAGCATCATCCGCAGCATGCCCAGACGGATGGAAACCTTGGTCAGAGCACGGGGGATAAACACTCGTTATTAAACATGCATTTAATTAATTGTGAATCGTCAGAAAATATTAAATTTTCAAATGTTTCTTTGTCATTACGATATCGAAGAGAAATTCATTTTGTTTAATTTGTTTTTTTTCATTAAACTTTATGTATGGTGTTGCAAATTAATGTGAAAACATGTCAATTTAATTCATGTTTCGTGTTTAATTATTATTTGTTTAAAAATAAAATTAACTATTTGACAATATCCCTTTTTTTATGTTCCGCTAATTCTACCACACAGCTCACCTGGAAGCCACACGTGCCTGCTGCCTATCGACTGTATTGTTACCTCATGTATCATTCATAACGAGTTAATATTCTACAAATTAGTAATTACAGTGTTAGTGGTATAATATAATCGAAATATTTCGAGATATCTCCATAATCGAATGGTTCTATTAGTTTGTCATAATCGTCCACACTAAAATAAACTAACTGTAACTAGTCTGTGGCTCATCTACAAGCGATGATGACGTTTTGGCTTGGCGCGTTTATAAAAAGTATGAATTACATATCTTAGAAAATAAGAAATAATTGCAAGAATTATTTCATGCGTGTGTGAAAAAACATCAAGAATTATAGTTTAGTATACCGGTGTATTTTTACCACTTAAAATGAATAGCAAAGATGACAATGTGAGTATTTAAACTTCTTGTAACTTACCTAGCATTTATTATTTGCTTGGTTATATAGAATTATTAACGCATAAATCTACATAGGTATAATAAAGATCTGAACTTCATAGGCTGTATACAGGGTGTAAGGCCTTACACCCTGTATATTTAAAACCTTCCGATATTTGCGTCCAACTCTCTGAAGTTAGAAAAAATTAAAAGCAGACAATACAAAAATAAGTATTTAAAGAGCCATAATTATTTTTTACTTATTTTGTTTCTCTTAGACCTGTTAGTAAAGAAAAATCTTTTTTATAAATTTTCAATGAATAACAAATTACATTTTTACTTGTTTACCTATAATACTTGCATATTATCTGGTAAGTTAACATTCGATAGATCTTTTTAAAACCATTATTTAGCTTAAATATATCTAAATAATAGAATATTAACGAATATTGTCTTAACATATGACCTTAAAATATGATGCAGACCTATCATAAAAAGATGTTGATAAACTGAAGTATTACAACCTTAATTTTTTAAGTTTACATTGCATTATCTAACAAAAGTGAGATGACAGGCATTAAAGTAATAAATATCTCTTTAAATTCGTTTATTGTTGTTTCGGTAAATCAAAAGGAGTATTCACTATAAAATCAAAGCAAAGCATTCACTTCTTCATTAAAAAATTAAAGTAAGCACTAGAAAACCCCAGACAATGTGGGTGTTTCATCAGCCAGACTGGACATATTCTTTTTTTCCAAGCAATTCAAATGTATACTACTAGTAGAGCTTTATGTATTGTTAGAACACAACCATACCAAAAGATCACACTAAAAAAATAAATACTACGACCAACAAATGAATTAACCAAAAATGGCTATATGGCTAATTTATATATGGCAGAAGTGGGTGCAAGAGGTATACCACCAAAATCTATATAATCTTCTTAAAGACCTTGGCCTGTCAAGAAGTGCATTAAAATCCATTTTAGAACAAGTATCTAAGGCTGCACTAACAGGTTCCTTCCAAATATGGCTGGGCAAGGAGGGCAACACGGGCAGGGAAGGTGAGTAAGGATGTTCATCACAAAGGGAGCCCTTGTTACATGTGTACACCCAGGTTGCACGTCCTTGTAACTGCTTGGAGTCTCTCTCTCTGCCACATGTTGGACCTGGCACCCGCACGGCGAATCTATGGAATGCTAAGAAGTTCATCTCAATATGCCAATATCATTTTTAGGATGTATTTGCTTCAATCTGCTAATACCTTGTAACTATTCTACTGTTGACCTGACGTTGATTTACTCCAGAAAACCTTATACATAAAAATAATAATCAAATCTCAAACAATTATATATTAATATCAGACATTTAATAAATTTTAGTGTTGGCCCCATTTAATTGTTTTCATATATGAATTATAAATATGTTTATTTATTGCAACAATTATAGATAAGTAGGTAAAACATTGTTTACAAACTTGTTAATAGATATTTATACTAACTTTTATTATTTATCTCATGTGAACCCACCAATTTCCCAGGATCTGAAGTATTCTGGATAATACTTTCAATATAAGTAACAAACATGTCAAATATCATCTATAACTGTTAATGGTTTCCAAAAGCTCAGATAGGCAAGTTTTCAAAGAAAATATGTTTTGGCCTTAGATTGTATTGTTAACAAAGTCTGATAAATAAGGATTTAAAAAAATACTGAATCTACTGATTTATCCATCTTGCAATTCTTCAGTTTCTAACCGCACTTCTCGTTGTTCAGATGATTCAGAAGAACGGGTCTCAGCGGCATGTACTCGAAGATTTTCCAGCCTTAATACTCGTTGCTCGTCTGATTCTGAGGCTCGTCATGCTCTTTTCTTCCGTGCTTGAGGTGTAGATCGGCCAATTGCTTGTGGCGTTGGAGGCATAATTGGACGGGAGCAACGTGAAAAATGCGTTTGAATTTATTAGATGTCAATCAGCAATCCGAATCTCACAATGTATCCAGTCCAATTGAACTGGCTGTTTACAGTTTACATAAATTCTTATGTCACCCACAACTCGAAACGTCATCATTCGTTCGCTGGTTTCGTTTCAATTGTTTCAATTCAAATCAGCATGAACTGTCACTGCAATATATAAAATTCATTGGAATGACAGTTGCACCGTCTGTCGAAAGTTGGTCGTACCAACTCATGGATATCTCCGTGGGCTCACGGACAACAACTTCGCTAAAGATCATCACATGATCAAATGCATAGTTTACGATTCTATAAAGGACATTTTTATATATATAGAATTAATTTTATTTATATCATAAAATTAAGTACATTTTTTATGGATATTAAATCAGGTAATTTTTCTACTATTGCTTTACAATGTGTATAATTATTATATTCATTTAATTTTGTTGTGTATAGTTGTCACTTACTGTATAGATTATTCACTCTCCTTATGGAAAACTCAGTTTGCATATCATACTTATCAAATTGATATAATTATGTATGTGTTTTTACTATATTATGCAATATTCAGTTTCTGAAAAAGCAAAGATTAAATTTTTTAAATACCAGTTATTATGAAAAAAGTATTTACAATAATCAAATCAAAGATAGTATTATTTGAAACTGTTGTGTATTGTTAAAGTTTAAATTGAAATTACATTATTTTTAATTTGATATAATTATAGTATTTTATTATTATTATTATTACATATAACATTTTAATTACTGTACAGTTAATATCTATTTCAAATTAATACAATTTCAATTATTATCATTTTATCACAATCTACTTTCGTTGGAATTACAATGTAATAAATATAATTTACTTTAAATCGCTTATTCATCTACGTATAGGCTGACGTGACTGCCGTGCAGTAGAAGCCTCCTTTATTTCCCTCCAAAAACTCTGCCTCTAGCTGTTTTTGCTCAAATTCTATCAGCCAATTTGGCAATGCCATCGTCTCAAAGTCTATACGGTCTGCAACCCATTTTGTGATGGCTTCTGTTCATCTATTCTGTCGCCCCTTAATCGTTGTACTCGAATGTGACGTGTCCACTTCCATTACGCGCGAGTTATTTATTTTACGATGTCCACGTATTTTCTATTCTTCTGTTTATCTCTTTTTCTCTCCATCTATCAAATGATACTAAACTGTGACGGTCTATATAGTCGTCGACATACTTAACAGTTAATGACTGCAGTTTATGGGTACTTAGTTTTGTCTTAATATTTAAAGCTTGTGTCATTGCAATCCATCCATAAATAAAAAAAATATAATTTATTAAAACCCAGTCGTGAAACAATGCAGATACTATTTCGAAGCGTAAGCGAAGTTATTCTGAACCGAAGCGCGGGCAGTTTGTTAGTTAATAATAAAATGTAATAATACATCCTATTTTATGTTGTTCATGACAATGTCCGAATACAAACAGATACTGAAGCTTACAGCAGGGTAACTTTGAATGTTTTAATGAACTTTAGATAACCTTGGCGAACGTTGTGATTTGTTCTGTAGGCCCGCTTAGTTCGTTAGAATGGAAGGAAGTAAATGACGTAATAGCACCTGCCTGACGTCGTACAAACTTTGGACTCTTAATATCTCATCTTTATTTTCAAATTTAAACGTATGTCAATTTCAAACTAAACAATTTTATGAATTCTTTACACAATTGTTTTTGTGGAATTTGATTTTGCGTTTTTGATTGCCGTGTACAAGATTATGAAAATGTTATTAAATATTGTATTATTTTGGAATGTGAGTTACATAGAATAACGCTGGTGACACAGTTTATAGACTCGTTTAAATGTTTGGACTAGATTCGGCTCTTTAGTCTGGTCTTTGTCAGACGTATGTAGTTCCAATAATTCGAAATTATTAATTATCATACTTACTATTTTGAATTACGGTTCAAAAACCAAGCAAGAGACGAGTTGATCACGAAGATATAAAACCGATAGTAGAAGCGAAACTTGGATGTTATCGATAAATATGGATCTTTTTTTTGTTTTCAACGGGGGAAATCTTCGAAAGGTACCGGAAGATGAAAGCGCCACCGGGTTATGTAGGATTTGCACTACCCCTGTGGCGACATGATCGCCCACTAAAAGCTAGTCCCATCAGTAGGTCATATTTTGACACATCCCTAATTTTGCCATCGAGTTTGAGCTATCAACTCTCACGAGAGAAGGTGATTGATTAAGATTATGTTGTATATAATTAGTGTTCTGTTGTTGTATTCGATTAATTTATACTTCTATACTAATATCAAAAACTATTGAACCGACTTTAAAAATTCTTTCACCATTAGAATGCTACATTATACCTGAGTAACATAGGCTATATTTATTACTAAAAAAATAAGGGACCTAAAACTTCAGTAACGTGAATCAAGGTGTAAAAAATTTGCTTAAAAATTTCTTTCATCGCATACACTGCGGAAACTATAGATAAAGTACACCCGCGCGAAGCCAGGGCGGGCCGCTAGTTAAACATACATATATTATAACGTCGGTTGTTTCATTCAACTATTGGGTGCAGAAAGTGGTACTCTCACCCTCCCTCCCCCCGTGAACTTCCTCAGCGCTATGTACACAGGACTGCCCGATCTCAAACGAAACGCAACCGGACTCCTGAACGCGTACCCCGCCGGGTTCTGCTCGTAATGAGTCTGATTTACGGCGGTACACGGCCGCGCATATTGTCGTCCTTCCCGGTCGTTAACTGGACGGTTCGAGGTCGTACTAGACAAATACCTAATCCAAGAACTATTGTTATGCTATGTTATGCTATGTTAGGCGCTATGTTACTATTATCGCAAACAATAATTGCAGCAGAAAACCCGTCAAGCCTGGTACAAGTACGTGACGGCAGAGCCGACGATGTTTTTCTACATGATGGCGTTCATGGTTACCGGGGTGACAGAACAAACGCTGTACGTGTTCCGCGCGTGCACCGTCAACCACGGCTACAGTGAGGAGATCTGCTATAATATCAGCAATTACGAGGACATCAATACCGAAGTTCAAGTGAGTTTCAACAGAATAATATGCCTTTTTCTGGTTTATCTTGGTCACGCCTCGTATTTTCGTCGGAGTTTTTTTTTTTTAGTTGTATGGATTAGAAACATTTTAATTTATCATAGCAACTGCAGCCGGGCAAAATTTTTTGTACTGTCCTCTTAAAGGAATATTCATTATTACCTTATTTTTTTTTTTATCTGTGGGAACAGATCCATAGGACAGGAAGCGCTAATGCGGAGGTGGGGAGAGGACCTGGCGGTGCAGCCGTATGGCACACGCGTCACGGCTGCGTTGCGCCCGGTCCTTGAGCGGTGGATGCGCCGAAAACGCAAGCCCCTCACCTTCCGTCTGACGCAGGTTCTCACCGGGCACGGTTGCTTTGGTGACTACCTGTGTCGGACGGCCCAAAGGGAGCCGACGATTGAATGCCACGATTGTGGCGCGGCGGTGGACTCTGCCCAGCACACCCTCGAGGTGTGCCCGAGATGGGCAGCGCTGCGTCGGGATCTGACGTCAGTCCTCGGAGGGGACTTGTCGCTTTCGAGCATCATCACCGCGATGCTCGGCGACGACGAGTCCTGGAAGGCGATGGTCTCCTTCTGCGAGACAGTAATGTCCCAGAAGGAGGCCGACGAGCGGGGGAGAGAGGAGGCCGCCGACGTGGCCTCCGTCCGCGGGCGACGAATGGGGGTGCGTAGGAGGCGCTACTTAATGCGCCTCCAGTAACGCCCCTGTGCCCGTGTCGGGCCGGGATGGGAACCCGGCCCTGCTAGACACGGCGTCGTTGGGACTGTTCAGAGGTGAGCCGGACAGTCCCCATGAGGGATCCTGTTGCCTGCAGATCCGGGACCCTCCAATTAAAGCGGCTGAAGGCTCCCGTAGGGGTTTAGTACGGTATTGCACTCCCAAAGTGCCGAGTTCGACATAGGTCTAGGACTGCCACCCGGGCGTCCTGGATATCATCCGTAAATCCTGCGACAAAAAAAAAACAGTATAAGCTACTAAAATGCCAAGTATCATCCAAATCTGTTCAGTGGTTTTAGTATGCCACGTGATCAGACAAACAGACAAAAATACCAAAAATAAAAAAATAAAATGATATTGATTACAATCTCTAAGATACGTTAAAATTTTCAATAACTATCTATGTACACATTGCCGTTACAATTTTATTATTACGCGTTACGCTAAGAAATAGTACCCGCATTATTTTAAATTAATTCATAACTTATTCATTTATGAACGGATTGAATGAATGATGAATGAAACAGACTTTAAGTATTGAGTGATGCTTACTGCAATACATTAGTGAAAACTAGAACAATATCGGTTAAGCCGTTTATGAGATTAGCGCGCACAAACGCACAAATAAAACATACGAAAATTCTAACAACTATCGCTTTGGGTTTTATTGCGTTAATAAAGGACGCTAGTATCTAGTAGTTTTTCTCATGTATCCTTAATGTACAGAAAGCGATCAGTTGAAATTTTATTATATGTATAGATTACGATATCTAATTTTTTTGAAAATAAGTTATGGCCTTTGTTACTCTCTGATAATGCAGCTTTTGATAGGTGAAAGGTTTTTTAAAATTGGTGAAGTAGTTTTTTTTACTTTATCCATTTCAAACAAACATCCAAACATTAATTTATTTCTCTTTATAACATCACTATAAATTAACGTATTGCGCAATCGGACTTACGGCTTGCGTCATGTTGTTGAATTGAGATTTTTAGATGTCATAAGTTTTGTTGCGATCGTATATTTTATATGAATTCAGGAATCCTAAGTTATGTTTACGGATGTACGGATATAAATGCATTCCGATGACATTCATCGCCAATATTCTAGTATTATAAACACAATTACAATTGTAATACAATTACAACAAAATAATAATTACAATAACAAAACATTACAAAATGTTTATTAATAGGTAACTAACGGCTCTATTAAATTAAATTATTTGTGAATGGATTTGTTGTATAATTATGTTATCTTTATGTTGTTCTAAATAGGTCAAAGTCGTGGCCAATCTTTATTAGCTTCATTCCATATAACAAGTTATCGTCGTACATCTCGATAATCTTAAATTCCGTCCGGGCTGTTGTCACATGATACCAATTAATATAACAAAATACATAAAAGCGGATCATTTACATAAAAAAAATATGTTGATGACTTAATTTATTTGTTTGTCTGAGCAACGTGCAAAGGCTGTTAAATCAATTTTGACGTGATTTAATTACTAAAAACAACATTGGATTTAACTGTAGTCATATTCCTATCTCCACATCGCGGCATTTTACTCTAACTACAAAAACTTGTAAATTGATGCAGTTGATGTGAATGTTAAAATCTGGTGCCAGTAGCAAATGAATGAACAAAAAAATCCGCATAACAAGGCTTTTCGAGTAAATCAGCGCCTGAATTTAACTGACTTGATTCGTAAAAATCGAGGTCATCTCGTATAAATTTTTAGATCCGATTTTTTGAATATATAAATTTGTGAACCAAACAGTTATTTGCTGCATTGCACTGAAACATGAGACGTGAATGTTGCATATATTTCTTAGATCAATAGACAGAGACAACTGAATAAATTCAGACACACTCAGATAAGAGTGTCTGTAGTTTTAGAATGCAATATTGCACCGTCAGCGCGATAATTCTCGTACTGTATAATCTATACTATCTAATCTATACAAGTATCATAAAGAGAAAGTGAGAATTTTGTTAGTTTCTGTATGTAGAGTATGAAGAAGGTTATCTCCAGAATAACGGCACGTATTTGAAAACATAAAGAATTCAGCTACGAGTTAATCCAGTAAATTGACAAATTTGTCGTAGTGGTAATTTAGAAATTCTGAAATACAAATAAATTATTGTAACATCCTTCATTGTCGGTAAGAAACGTAGGGCCAGCGGCAAATATAATTGAGGCTCTCCGCCTCGGTCCTCAAGAATAGCAGTGTATTTATTTAAGTGACATTTATTGAGTACTGTAAAAAATATGGTACCAATGGCCAGTTTAATGCTCAGTGTATTCTCTATGAGCTAACCGTTGGGCTAAACAAACATTCGTGAAAAGCGGTGTAATAGAAAGGTAGTATATAAATAATTTCCTGATGATCAATTATTTAAGCACATTAGTTAGAAAACACAGGCCTGCATATGATTGAAATTGTTCATTTATGATATTTTGTTTAACATAATTATTAGTTAGACTCCTCTCACAATGAAAAGGGTTAAGCCTATAGGCCGTTACGTTGGCTAAGTGCGGATTGGCAGACTTCACGTACCTTTGAGAACGTTTTAGATTACTCTCTGGTACGCAGCTTCCTTCACAATACTCACCAAAGCGCGTGATAATTAATTTGTAAAATGCACGTAACTAGAAGATGTGCATGTAGGATATCAACTTCGTCTCACGTGCAAGAGACCGACTTTTTAGGCACTAGGTCACCATTGCTCATTAGGTTTATTATTATAATAAAACCCAGCCTGCCAAAAAGGGGTCCCGAGTTCCATATCCAGCCAGGACAGATATTAATGTAATATTTGTTCTTGGGTCATGCTTATTTGTAATGTCATATTTGTAGACGTCCATATCGCCTGCAACACAGGGCATTCTGAAACCTTTTCTGTTTTCTGAAACCGGAAAAAGGATAGCAACAAGGAAAAGTCGTTCGAAGCATAGTAAGTCTGCTAGAAGACTTGTCATAGCCGCGTGCTACCGTACTTTGCAAGGAATGTGGCATCCACGGTCCTCTACAAGCTTTGAAGCATTGCATCTGGTTATCCTCGAGTTGTTTGCATCGGACGTTTGACGATAGGGTCTTAACGGGCGTAACGGTTCACAATTGCACTTACCAAAAATAGATTATTTTCATAAAGCTTAACTGTACGTTGCAGAAAACAACGACAGTGTTCCACCAGTGGAACGGCATCGCAAATAACATGGTCCCGCTGGTGCTTGCGTTCTTCATCGGCGCGTACAGCGACAAGCGCGGCCGGAAGTATCTGATCGTCGCCGGCCTGCTGGGGAAACTGTATTTCTCATTGATGGTTGTCGTTAACACATTGACCGGTAAGTTAGTCCACATATATTATTTTATCGATGTAAAAAGTGCTATGTCACTCTATATCACGATCCGGTATTCGACTGCTCCGATCCGATCTACGCACGGTGTTCACTTGTGCGGATCGAGAACGGGGGCGACATGCGAGGTGTTCACAAGGGTCGTACAATCGGTGAATGGAGACGGTGTTGGATTTGTCATCGTGTGATATAACATTTGTGTATGAGGAAAAAATATTAACCAAAGTATATGGCGCCATCATGAACGTCGCGTCGAAGGGGGACGCTGAAGATTAAATTGATGTTCGATTGCAATGGTACAAATACCTACTATCACTATGGAACAGTCCACAGAGCAGCCACTGGTCAATTTTTATGATTTCGTGGGTCTACATGTTTATTTGTTATGGGGGCGGTGAGTCTTCTAAAGATATGCGGCATCTTTAGGTAAAGACGCAGGGTACGTTACGATTTTTCTCGTATTATGTCACTCAATAGATAACAGTATATAATCTAAGATAGAATACGATGTCTGAGATAGTATTAGATTAAAAAACAGAGGACTAAACAATCTCAATACTGTGTTGCGAACAAAAGAAAGACATAGAACTGCGTACTTGTTATTATTACGTATTCAATATATTTTGTACCAAGACTGACTAATATAGCGGAGGGTCTCCAATGCGAGGCTGTGCGCTTGCCGGTGGATCAACGCTTACGTATCTCCAAAATGCGTCCTCATTATTATTTTAGTTTTTAAAATTTCCACACAAATAAATAGTACCAAAGCTAAGGTATACTTACCTATCATTACTTCTAAATACATTATACGTAAAAATAACATTGTACAATAATGATGACGCGGTTACCCCGCAAAATATTTCTGACCTCTAAGAATCTTAAGTGTACATTTCTTGTGTTATTTGAGGCAGTAAACTGTTTGAAGTTAAAAAATACTTTGAAAAAATAAAGTACTAGATGTTTTTGTTGTGTGAGGTTCAAATTTGTTATACTTATATAATTTCACACACAAAAACATATGTAATTACATAATATTCGATACACATAAATTGTAGTCGGACGCAGTGTTCTGATAATTTCGTATTTATCTCATTTCATTTAACCGATTTCTCATTAATTCACGGTCCTTGTCACGTTCGTCAGTGTTGGTTTTAAATTGGCACACATAC
>PDGT01000151.1:297220-337044 GCA_003671415.1 Megathymus violae | reverse complement strand
ACTCCACTAGCTAGGCTCTGTTGTAGCACGATGTTAGCCGAGTATCTACGTCAACGCGGCGGTGCTGCCATCACTCGGATATCATGCTGAGTTTCGTTTCACGTCTATACTAATGACCATCTCCGATATATAATTAATGTATTGAAAGGATCACAAACGTCTGTTAATTTATTCAATCGCGCGCGGAGGTCTATAATGTTGTCCAGATATCTTTAAATTTCTTCGATAAGATAATTTGTAATATATATAAAAATGATTTTTTTTTCTGTATGTCCTTTATAGAATCGTAAACTATGCATTTGATCGTATGATTACCTGTAGCAAGTTTGTTGTGCGTGAGCCCACGAAGGTTTCTGAGTTGGTACGATCAATTTTCGACAGATGGCGTCACTATCATTCCAATGATTTCATATATTGCCGTGACAGTTCATGCTGATTTGAATTGAAACAAAAACAGCGAACGAATGTCACAATTGTTTCGAAATGAAAAAAATCTATAAAATGACTCAAAATGAATTCAATATTTGTGTAATGTCTCCTTGAAATATATTTTAGTTGGTGGCATAGCAACGCGCGCACAGTACAGCTAGTATGTTATATAATACGGTACTAGGTTTGTACAGAATAATATTTTTCACTGTATGGGTAATGAAAAAGTATTCAAATTGCGTGTTTGTCTGTCTACGTCTATTGTTATTATTATTGACAAGAATATCACACTACTAGCGGCTCGTGATGTACAATCATATGAAAACGTGATGTAAGCAGCATATGTCCATTCAGAATAATGTACTACGTATAGCATTTATGCAGAACAAATGTGGTCCAGTAGCGGATGTTGACATGTGTAAGTAGTGAGCGGATGNAATATGTTGTTGTAACACGAGCAGAAAACACGTTAAATTTTACACGAAACATCCGAACAAGCTGCACTTGAAACGTATTAATGTACACTGAAGTAACTAGTTTCACTTCATCTTTACAGACTCATTGTAAATTACAAGTTTCAATATGCTGACACCAGGTGCGACTCTAGACATTCATAAAAGAGAGAAGCAATAATGAATATTTAACTTCAAAAGAAATTAAAACGCCGTAGATAATGAGACGAATGCAGTGTCAGGATAGAGATTATTATACATTATTTATTTTTTACAACAATGGGACCAAATTAAAAAACAGTACACCACGGTCTTTCCCCAAGGCTTCACAATACATAGCTGTATATACACATGTAAAACGCTTGGACCAAAGCAAGTATTAGGCGATACAATATAGATAGTATACTCACTATACCACTCTTTTTCTCGTAGATCCACTCGACTATAAGTAGGCACACACAAACATATACGTACATGTACAGCAGGCAGGCAGGCAGTGGCAGGTTTCCATCGCGGGAACCACCGGCTCACGTGAAGATATAAAGTACGGTGTGCCCACCGGCTCGGTTGTCGGACCGGTGGTTACATAGTCCATGTAAACAGCGTATATAATGTAGTAGAAAAATGTCGAATGTATGTGTATGCAGATGACTCATGCCTAATGTATGTCGACAGGGAAGTCGATAATGCTGTTAACTATATACAACACGATCTAAGTAAGTATCTAATATAACTAAATGGGCGCACGATAATGGAATAATTATTTACTTAAAAAAGACCGAATGCTTGCATGTACATTCACCATATATGAAGACAACGCGCGATCCAATAAGTATCAAAGGTCACGCATATGAATGTTTACACATAAACACCCAGCACTGCCAATGTTCAACATTAGATTGTCTTAATGAATATAAGTACCTAGGGGTCGTCGTTGACAGTAACATGTGGAGGAAACAGGTTTCTTCCGTGTGTGCAAGGCTAAGGTCTGTATTATGTCAGTTCTACTATTTGAAACGCATAGTTAACAGGAATACTTTGTACTGTGTTTATTATGCACTCGTAGATTCTATAATTAGTTACGGAGTGGTCTGCTACGGATGTACATTTAAAACCTACCTGGAAAAAATAAAAACATTGCGGATTTGGATATTAAAACATTTGACTAGTAAAAAAGATAGAAACACATACAAACGAAACTACAACTTAAAGATAACTACAAATGAACCGATTTGTTGAAACGAATAACCCAAAGTGGCCTGACAAGGAAGCTAATTATGCGTAACAAATACAACAAGCCTCGCAATATATTTTTATACCACCTATGCAGCGATATAGGTACCATATATATATTTTATATTTTTACACACACACACACACATATACATATATATTATAAATGGTAATGTACTAGTTTAACGAACGAATCTCGTAATTCCGTTCGAGCCGACAGATGTCGCAATAAAAGCTTATTATTTAATTAAATAATTTAATTAAATTTATGAATCAATATTTGAAAATTATTGAACTATCGTGTATTGTCATTGAAACTGAAGACACAATAATTATATTAGATTTTTTATCTAGTTGGGAAGTGCCTCAAATTTCTATCGTAACTACCACCCTTCCCGCCGCCAACAGACAGATATGAACCAAGTGTGAGCTATGTAAAAGCGTATACTTACATATTACGTATTAGCAAACTGCCCTCGCTTCACTTTTTACTTTTTACTTTATTTATGGATGGATGTTTCATTGCATTAAAGTTTGTTGTATGCATGTATGTAATTGCACAAAAGTGGAATATACAGACAGAGAGCTTCATCAGATTTACATAGTAGTAAAGATAGATACTACGAGACGATCAAACTCATGTTTATTCTACATCAGTCATACATTATCAGATTGAAGTGGGCGGGTTGAGAGGGAAAATCGAACAGATACAGACGAGTTATTTTAGAGTGATTTATTACGAGTACTGAAGTAACTTAATTACAACGTATAAACTTGTATTTAGCCTTAAAACTANTAAATGTAAACAAAGAAAATCAAAAAGAATGGAAAGAAAAACAGGTATAAGGATATGAAAGAGAAACCAAGAACAAATAAAAAAATTAAATTACAAAATATCAAAATAAAATTAAAAAGTAAAAGTAAATACAATTTAGAAACCGCTCTCAACACACCTCATTCAGCGGTGCTCATTATGGTCATGCAGCTGAAACTAATTCAGATGATAGCTCCCAACGAATAACGCAGCAACGTTCTCATACACAGCCTCTTTGAGCCCAGGGAGCCTTGTCATTTCCCCCTAGCACCTGAGACTCCATGCCATTCTCCAAGCGACGGTGCAGGAAAACACATCGGGATATAAACCCATTAACTTTACCGACTAGCTCACTCCGCCTCCTATATCAACCACGTTTGCCTATTTACGCGTTGTTAAGTGATCGCTGACTCCTGACCACCTGGGTCTTATACACTGATTTTAGATGTCCAACATCACCGCACTTGGAGCACACCTGGCTGCTGGAACTGCAGTAATTTTCAGAGTGGACAAATTGCTGACATTTGTTGCAGCCGTGATCGCCACAAAGTTCGACGGTTCAGCAACTTGTCAGCCTATGTAGAAAGCTACTTCTTCAATATGAAGCCGGCAAAGTGCTGTGGAGCATCTTGTAACATAGGTGGCTTTGCTTTTCCTTCTCTTATTGAATACCTTCTTTGGTAACTTTCTCTTCTGGCCACCCGTCTTATTCCTTCTGCCAACCAGCTCCGTGATGGCTTGTATATTGTCTGTATTAAGGGGAAATCGCAGCAGGTCGTTCATCAGTAGTTTTCAAAGCGAGGGGCTCAGTACCGAACACTGTGGGCATCGCATGGTGGCAATCTTCCATTCTATATCGGTTCCAGTGAATAATCCAATTCGGCAATTGGTTAACCTGTCTCACCTTTAGGGTGCGGCTGCCGTTAACGTCAAAGCATCTGCTCTGAGTAGACGTTCAGCATACTGTCGGGTGAGGCATTCTCGGATGCCGTGGCGTGCAGTCACTGCTAGACTTCGTAAACGTCTTGCAGGTCACGCAGCAATGCTTTTCCATATTCAATGCGTAAGGCCGCCTACCGTCGTTATTATTAATCCCGGTCGACGAAAGTCTTCGTTACATTATTACAGAAAAACGAGCGATCATCCCTGAAGTATTAATCGCGGGCTGACATGCAGGCGTATTGCGTTCGAGATGAAACCACTGGGTCCGGCATCGACCCCGGGAGTCCCATAGGAACCCAGACGTTCAGTCTGCGGCACCGCGCGGCACCATAGCGGTCATCCGGTTAAAGCGGGACCAATTCATGTGCGAGCCTCTCAAGACCAACGCGGCTATTCTTTCGTACACAATCTCTTTGAGCCCGAGGAGTCCCTTCATCTCCCGATACGAACCGAGACTCCATACTCCCCTCCAGGACAAGGTGCAGAACGTCACCTCGACGCGGTCCTTGGCGATACCCAGTCTATCGGCAACCTTCTCAACTAGCTCACCGTGACCATCGTACTTAGCACGTTTGCCACGATGCGCCTCTTCGAGCGGTCTCCGACCCGAGACCACCTGCGCATCTATGATGACCCCCACCACACTGCCCCGGGAGGCTATAATGTCGGGCTTTCTGAGACCGACAGCGGTTTCGATCCGAGGGTCCTGCTCGACGGACCATCCTCCACGCTCTAGTTCCTTCGCGAGAAATTCAGTCACGCAGTTATGACGCAATATGCCGTGCGTTCGGTGACATTGCTGGATGGTGTGGGCCGTCGTCTCCCTGACCATGCATCCCGCACGACAGTTCAACTCCGACTCACGCCCCACCCGGCGACCCCTAGAATTGCGAACCCTCAAGGGTAGCGCATTAATGTGGGTCTGGACGCACTGGATGTAATCGCGGCCGCTAAGGTCGCCCATTCTTTTGGTCATCCACTTGGTGGATGCGGCGACCTTGGTCGATTCGGCCAGCTCAAAGCCGTCGACGGATTGATGTAAATTCTTTCGCCAATACTGCGAGACCGACCCCGCGCCGGTCCTCAGAGCGCTTTCGGAGAATTTCCGGAGCTGCTTCTCGGGCCACTTAAACTTGCGACGTATCTTTTCGAATATGAACGCGGCCCCCGCCACTGACCATCGCGACGAGTCCAGCTTTCCGAACCTTCGTAAAATAAGGTCCGCAATAGCCGTCCTCAGTGATGGGATCGCTAGGCCTCCGTCCTCGGTCGCAGCAAGGAAGTAGCCGATCGGCACATCATTTGGGAGCCTCAGCCACTGTCGGACGAAGGAACGAATCTGCACATCGAGTATTCTGACCCTATCATCCGAGATATTGCCCAGTACGAGACCATGCAAGAACCTCGGAATGAGGTGCGTGCGGATAACCTCTAGTCGCTGCTGCGGCTTAAGGGGGGCTCTGGTAATGTTGGTCAGTGCCCGTTTTACATCCTGCTCTAACGTGACAGCTCCTGTCGCTGCCATCTCCACTCCCAAATAGCGCCAGCGTTCCACGCTGTCCACCTGCCTAAGCCAACGACGACCGAGTTTAAAGCTCCGAGCCGTGACGTAGTGCGGCTTCTTACGCTTCGCGTCAGGCACCATTGAGAGGACGGAGGACTTGTCCCGGTTGAGTTGGAGTCCCATCGCCGCCCCCGCCTCCGCCACAGCATCGATCACCGCCTGCATCCCCACCTTCGATCCTGCGAGCAGGATTAGGTCGTCGGCATAGGCCAGTGCCGAAACAAGTTCTCCATTCAGCCTATAACCCACTCCCTTCGGCAGTGAAACCAGGACGACGTCCAACGCTAGGTTTAAGAGCAAGGCGGACAAAGGGGGACACCGTGTCGAACGCCTTCGCGAAGTCGAGCACCGCGATGTGACACTCCCTCAACTTTTTCCTACAGTCTCCCAGTACAGCGTCCAGCACAGCAGAGTTCTCGAGTGTGCCGTCGGCACGGATGAATCCGCGCTGTCGTACATCGGGAGGACAGCAACCCTCGAGCCTTCGTGCCAGGAGGGCGTGCATATGCCGAAGTGGCACGGACGCGATCGAGATCGGACGGTAGTCACTCGGCTCAGCCGGCACCTCTTTTTTGGGCACGAAAACCGTTCAGCATTGCCGCAGCGGTTCGGGGATTTCGCCTCGACTCATCCAGGTGTTGAAGGTTTCCGCCTGGATTCTCGCTGGAACTGCACGCCATTCCTCCGAACGGATCCCGTCCGGACCTGGCGACGATCGCAGGTCGACCTTGATCTCCTTCACCTCGTCTTCCGTGATCGGAGACCACAGCCTCAGTATCTGTTCTCGATCCAGTGCGCCCCCGTACGGCCCGTTTAGCCTTAAGGCCTTCAGGCCTTCCGGTGTGAGCCCCTGAGCGTCCGACACCCTCTTGAAGACCGGTCGCCAATAGGCTTCCAAGTCTCCCATCTGATGCCGAACGCCCCGGCACTGGCCGTCCAGAACCTCGGCCGCCGCTCGACCAGGACACTTCCGAAAGAGTTCCTGCACCCTGGCGTACTCCCTCCTTCTCCTCTGTCTGGATGACAGTTTAGTGGTCCCTTCATTCTGTGTCCGGTATTTTCTGCCCCTGGACTTCATAGACCCCTTGGAACCCCGCGCCCCCCGAGCCGCCACCCTCCTAAGAAGGTCGGCAACTACAGGGTCACCAGTGGTTCTCTCCTCGGTCTCAGTCCGCTGCTGGTCATCTAGTAGCTGCGCAACTACGGGTTCGTCCACCGGCAGGACTTCGGTCACCTCCTCTTCGGGGAGATCACCGCCAACAACCAAGCTGATCCACTCCGTGTCCACTTGTGGTGTGGTTGTATCTCGTGGTTTTATTAGTTGTGAGACGCGCTTTTTGTACGTGTCTTTTCTCCTCACACCCTTGATGGCCTCCAGCGTACGCCCTAATGCGGGCAGGGCCTTTAATAGGTCAGCATTGATGTTGACGGATCCCTCACCTTCAAGGCGGGCCTCCGTGCATGCCAGCAGCTCGAGTTCCTCCTCGCGCTACCTTCGCTTCACCTGCGGGGGAGCAGATTGCGCGTTAGCCGAGACAGGGTGGACCCGTCTCACGTGGACACCTAACCCCGTCTTCGTTGAGGAGGCTCGCGCACAAATGTCACATCCGTAACCGGACGCCGCATCAGGACCGGCAGAGGCCCCGGGTCGAGCGCCCGGGTGAAGATTAGATGCAGACCCCGACTCCTATGGGAGGTCGGGGGGGCACCGAATTATCATTATTCGAACCTTTTGCAATTTTTGAATCCTCAATGTGGGGAGCCGCAAACCCGCCACAGAGGTTCGCCCGCCGCTTTTATAGTGCCCCAACCGAGGAATGAAGAATAAGAAGAAGAAAAAGAAAAAGATGCCAATCAAGTTCGACACCCATCGTAAGCTATGCAAGCTATTCGTGTTTTCGATTTCCACGCAATTTCTGTAATATATTTTATATTGTTACGGAATTATGATAAATATATTTTTATTATTATCCTTCATAAAGAGTCATAAATATTTTCAATTATTACAGCAAAAATTGTTACTTGCAGTATACGTTCCACCCAGTTCACAATAGCGACTAAATTTATTTGAACAACGACCCGCTTATATCATAAAAACCAACTGAGCCTAAAGCATGTCATGTTGAAAGGCCTGCGATCGACGATAGTGTTCTATATGTAGTTCTTTAAATTTTAACTAGATGGCGTTGTTACGATATTCTTTGAAGGGTTCATACGTGTTTGTAATAAAAAAAATAGTACTCGCTTTGAACCTTGTTCCATTGAAACTTTGGAACCATCGGACCACCAGCCGAAGGTCTTATCAAACGGAAACTATTGTCTTTAATACCTATTCAGACTTCTTCGATTTTGTTAACACCTCAAACACCCAGAACAAAACTTTGCAATGCAATGCATAAAAATATCCGCCAACTGGATGCGTGTGTTCGTTATGTGCATAACTCTACGTGATTCAAACATCTTTACACCGACGACTACACATAGAAACGCTTCTGTCAGAGTGCGATGTGTTGCCAGTGTTGCCACGTCCTGTGGTGTCGTCGTGACGTCTGTGCACTCCATTGACAAGTGTGTGAACATTTGACAGTTGTCAATTTTTTGCAATGAGACGATGGAACGCGTCAGTCCTGAAATTTCAGAGAAACGCATAAATGTAGTGAATATTAATCTATACATATAATAAAATTCTAACCGCTCGCTTTCTGTACATAAAGGATATATGAGAAAAAATATTATTAGGCTACTATTACTACTACTACTACTATAGTTACTATTATTTTTGTCTGTTTGTATTTTGTTTCTGTCAGTCTGTGCACCTACAACGCTATACTACTAAACAGATGTATGTACATGATTCTTGATATATTTGGAACTTATGTAATGCGTCAAAATCTAGGATACTTTTCAACGCGGGAAATGATTTTGTGTCTGCGGAATTTTCCAATGCGAATTGAGGACACGTTCATTGTTATTTATATGTCAATAGCAGACAATCACTAACGTTGCCCACTCGACAGTGACAGCCGGCAGACGTCTGGAACACCAGAGGTACCGACGTGTTGCGAACCACCACCGATACAGAAAACCCTCTATTCACCGGCTGTCCAACTATACAACTGAAACACTGTATTTCACGATTATCACTAAATGTCCGATAACGAACGAGTAACGCTCCTGTACGTGTCTTGACTTTATGTAGTTAATGTATAATTGTTTTCTGTAATGTTTACTGAGTACAAATATATTAGGCCAGTGGTGGTGGCAATCCAAGCGAGTGAAAGATGTCACTTGTTGAATTTGACGGCAGCGAGTGTGCCGACCTCCGACAAGAGGTGCCTGGCGTCACGTTCTCGTCCGGTATTCTGGTATACCAGTTCATCTGTCGTTACTACATCTCACCTGTAACCTGGCCTGGTGACATCGTTGTCTACGTGTTACGGCACTTCCATTAATATAGTTGTGCGAGCGCGAACCGGTTGCAGACTACCTATCGGGTTGCGGGAGCGCGGGACGAGGCGCGCGGTGTACTACTAAGGACTTCGCTTCTGACCGCCGACGACACTGCGCGCGCGCATCTTTCGTACGGAGTTACTTGTACCGATATCCTTCTTTATTATAGTGCTTACAGTCGTTTTATTGAAGGACACCAACAATAATTATAATACATGCTTCTATATTTGTATAGAAGTATTAGAGGCCCCGTCCGACTTCGTTCCGGTTGGACTATCTATACTAATATTATAAAGAGGAAACCTTTGTATGTTTGTAACGAATAAACTCAAAAAATACTGAACCGATTTTAATAACTCTTTCACCATTAGAATGCTACATTATCCCGGAGTAACATAGGCTATGTTTATTACTGGGCAAAAAAAGTGATCATTTCTAAAACTTCGGTAACGAGAACTGAGGTGTAAAAAAATTTGCTCGAAAATTTTTTTCATCGCATACGCTGCGAAATCTATTTATGATAGAACAAAAAAATGTTCTACAATATTAGAGAACATTTCAATATCTACAAATAACTTCGCGATACTATACGTCCAACCATTGTAGTTATATCTCCCATAACCACTTTATACATTTTAAATGCTGACCAAAATCAGACCATGATAACCATATCTTCGTATTAATCCTTATCCAAAATTAATCATTTCATATTCAAAACTGTTTCAATACCTATAGATAACTTTATGAATTACTCAAATCGGACATTCCGTTTAGGAGATTTTACGAATTTAGGAAAATAAACACCGCCGCCGCCCCCGCGGAATAACCAGTGTGGCCCCACGCAAAGCAGTCATATTGTAGGGCGGCGGACTAGGAGACGAGGGAAGGGCACGAAGTGCGGGGCGGGCACATCCATGAAATAGGTAGTCGGCTCCTTACGTAGCGGATACATGTAACGTTGAATATTTTGACTATTTTCACAGTATGTGTTATAAAGAAAAAAAATTACATACCTATGCCCTTTATAAAGATAAAATTATAAATATATCTCAAAATAAAAAATAAAAAAAAGTACACCCGTGCGATACCGGGGCGGACCGCTAGTTATATATATATGATGATGGAGAGATAGAAATACATGAGAAAATAATATTACCTAACACCGTACTCATTACTGTACAGTGTTACATAATGTTTACATCGCACGAACCCTTTCCCAATGTCGGCCGTTAATGACGAGTCGTTAATTGTGAATCAGTATTGTAGATGTCAATCTGATCCTCGTTCATCACGATGCCGTTCCAAGTCAGTTGTGGTCGGCATGGGAACGTATTGTGTGTGTGTGCGTCGATCGACGCCATGTCTCGTAGGTCAAAGCACACGAGTGCCTGGGGTCGCAATGACACACTCAATGCACCGATACATACGTTTGTGTCCCCCACGACGACGCGTCACGTGCGGTATTCCGGTAACAATGTATATACAGGGACCCTGACCTGGGCGACCAGCGGCAGCTGGTTGTGTCCAGCTGCTGTCTCGCAGCCACTCGGCACACACACACGGTGTACAGAGCTGCAGCAACGACGCTGGACGGGCGCACCACCGCCAGTGTGCAGCCTGACAACGAGAAGGGCGTTCACAGTTGAAGATAGACGAACATATTGTTGCAGTTAAAGTAAAAATAACAAATTATACTCAAAAAAAAACTAATAAACACGCTTTAATAGCAAATCTAATGATATAATTACATTTATATTCGCTGAATATTTTTTAAAAGATTTGATTTTTCGTATTTTATTGTTGATTGTTTTAATGCCATCTATGCAACGATATTAGTACTAAAATATATGCTACTGTACTAGTTGATCCAACGAATACGGTTGTTCCATTCGTGCCGACAGATGTCGCAATGAAAGCTTTTAACAAAATTGATCAAATTATTTGAAAATCATTGCACTTTCGTGTATTGTGTACAGTAATTATATTAGATTTTCATCTAGTCGGGAAATCCCTCCAATTTCAATCGCAAAGTTCCAATCTTTCCGCAGCCGACGAACAGGGATGGACCAAGTGGGGCGAAATAAAAGTGTAATTACAAATATGAACTTGTCTCTATAGAGCTCGCGTGAAGAACAGGTTAGTATTGTCCATCTATCCAGAAGTGTTTTCCGTGTCCCGATCACTGACAACATAGGATTGTGTGTGAAGTATGTGTGAGGAACGCACACCAGCACCGAGGGAGCCCCCGATGGCGCGGGTGACGACGACAAGACCGACAAACGAACGCTTTACTGTCACATAAACACTAACCGCGCCGGGAATCGAATCCGGGACTCGTCACCGCCACCTAGTGTACTGCGTCTTTATTAGTCGTGATTTGATTGAATACCATTTAATTGTACTGCATGTGCTCACGTACCAACATGTTGCGGCCGACGTGCGTCGTGGTGACAACCATCCACCGTCAACAGTGTGCAGTCCGGACGAGCGACGGTCGAACAACGACCGAGTGTCACGATCTCAGTCTGTCTAGAAATACAATGTTACAGATGAGGCTAACATACACGAGCGCAAAATACTCAATAATTTAAAATTCCGATAGAAGGTTAAAAGTAAATTAAATATTTAACTTCACTCAATACAAAAAGTATAATAATAATAATAAGTACAATACAGAAGAAAGTCACTGAATGATAGTGAAAACTGCACCAAAGCGAAACATTTTTATTCACACCGGGCCGTTTACGTGCGTCGACCGCGTGTGGCCACCGCCGCTCAGAGGGACCCTCCACACCGACGCCGCAAGGTGTGCAGCGACCTGTGACCGTCCAGGGAGGGAGGGAGGGAGCCGCACGCCGCTCACAGCCTGTCATATTCTATTTAAATGTATCACTGGCACACGTCAGGATAGCGTTATCAACACAATATACAGACAACTATTAAAAGTGCATGTCCAGGGCTCTATGTCGATAACAAGGAGAACTTACATTTGTACTATCCACTAGCGGCTCGCCTCGCACGGTGTACTATATCAATAGTTTCCGCAGCGTATGCGATGAATGAAATTTTTAAGCAAATTTTTTTACACCTTGATTCACGTTACTGAAGTTTTAGCAAGGATCCCTTATTTTTTTCTAGTAATAAATATAGCTTATATTACTAAGAGATAACGTAGCATTCTAACAGTGGAAGAATATTTAAAATCAGTTCAGTAGTTTTTGAGTTTATTCGTTACAAATATACAAAAATACAAAGCTTTCCTCTTTATAATACTAGTATACAAGACAAGCGAACGCTCTGTTATATACTCACATCCCCTCTCACCCTTCAGGGATGAATTTTGCACGCTGCAAGGAAAGTAAGTAACGTTTATATACAGCCTCATAAATTAAATGCAAAAAAGTCGCTCTCTCACACAAATACATGTTAGCTAAAGTGCCCACTTGGGGAGATAACACTTCAAATGTTTGACTTCAAATGTTTCAGCCGAACGTTGATGAATAAGTCAATCAGGACAAAGAGTTGTGTGATGATATTGTAAATAATATACTTAACTATTTCTGTTGTCTCGTTACGTCATCCAGTCCAGCATTCCACACTTCTGCTGAGATTCCTTTCGTATCTTCTCACTCATTCTTCTATTTGCAACCTCTAGAATCACAAAAGAAGTGGGTGAAACTTACAGTAAAGCTATAATGAAGAATAGTTACATCGATGTAGAATTCACAAACCGATTGGACGGTATACTGTGGTCGTTAGTCTAAAAATAATTTGCAAATACTTCCCTAATTCACCATCATCTAGTAGATACCGTTCGTGACGTTCACATGTGTAATTTACTTACATTTATATAAAAGGATAGTAGATAAGTCGCCGTTCCACGTAGGCACTCGGAGCGGCCGCCGAACAGTCGGTACATATAATTTAAAAACGCTTTCACTAATTCGATATATTACTGAGTGAATCGTTATTTGAATATTACAGATCATCAAAAACTGGACACCGCTGTACATTATACTAACGAACGACTATTGCACACGTGTTAGTGCGAAGAGAAAATTTTATCAAAATGTGAAGGTAAGAACTGAATTAAAAAATCTTATACGTCTAGAGTTTGTAGAAGCAAAATCACAGTTAGAAACTTTGCGCAGTAGCAACTTTTAGGCGCAAAATCCGACTTAGACACATTTCGACATTAGACACCAGAATTACTATCCTCCATCACTAGAGGTTTAACGTCATGGATCCCGAATGTTATTACTGAGCAGCAGTCGTGAAGTAATTCCGCAGGTCTTCGAGTGGTGCGAACATTTCCGACATTGCTTTACTATTTGCTTCTCTGTGAATTCACACTGGATCAGCGCTGCTTCTCGTGTCGTCTGCTGGGTTGTTGATGAGTTGAAGTACGGTATCAGAGTGAGTGCGCTATTTACACTGAGTGACCTTAAGTAATCATTTATAATTATGTCCTTAGCTAAAATACTGACGTTGGACTAATCAAATCTGATAGTAAACGCTACTAAATATTCTAATATTCTGGGTACATTTCTTTAATCTAATATGTTAGGCCCTTTTAAATGTCCCATTATAATACTTTACTAGCGAACCGCGTTCGCTCCACTTCAGGAAAACTACGCTTTCCGTTTAGAAATAGCACCTATTGTTTTAAGACTATGTTTTTTCATTCTATGAATTACAAATTTCAATATTAATTTTTAACTTTCATAGATGGATTGCAATGAAACAATGATTCAGTATTAAATGACTCTTACTGCACTGCATAAGTGAAAAGCAAAGCGAAATCGATTAAGCCGTTTCTGTGATTAGCGTGGTAAGGGGTTCCAAAGTCGCACGGCCTAAGAGAGAAAGATTATCACTAGAGAGTAGATACCGATCACGATGAGAAATAAATTTGAATTGGAGTTGTTGCTTACAGTTTTTCAATTATAGCACATCACTAAGATTTAAAGATCGTTTTATTTAAACACGTCCTTATGGCATTTGGCTATTTCCGCCGCCTGCCGTCGTTATTAGTGGTAAACGGTTGACATATGTCTTCGTTTGAATCATTACGGAATAACGAGTGACCGTCCCTTACGTACTAGTCGCGGGCTGACATTTTGCCGGTTGATGGAGGCGTGGTTCCCTGGTGTTGTGTGGGACCGAATGCAGTATTGAATTTACCAGATTTACAATGTGAAGTATTGAAACACGCGAATGTGGAATTTCAAAACGTGTACGTCACCAGGCGCTTGTGTCACATTTAGACCACAGAGAAAATAATTATATTGAATTTTATTTATCTATCTGTGGAAATATTGACGTCATCTTTGTTGATGTTTTTTTTTGACATCCGTTTAATGAACACTGACACACAGAGTACATTAGTATATAATGAAAGAAATGACCGTACTGATAAACGGGGTGGTGGTGTTGCCTCCCTCAGCAGGTTCACCATCTCCAGAATACCTTTTCATTGAAATCCAGGTAAAGCGTAGCAAAGCACTCCTTGGTGTGGTTTACTGTCGCCCCTCTACCAATTACTTCTCCAGTCTGGAAACCATATTAGAGTCCCACTGTTCTGATTACACACACAACATAATCATGGGTGATTTAAATACAGATCTTCTTAAGAAAAATTCCCTAAGTAATAATCTTCTCGATATTATCAAGTCTGTCAACCTTTCCATTCTTCCCTCGGGACCTACTCACCATAATCTTGATACTTCTGACTCGTTACTTGACTTGATCATAATCTCTTCACAGAGCCATGTCACATGCCATGGACAAATTTCTGCGCCGGGTTTTTCGCGACATGACTTTCTCTATCTGTCGTATAAACTGAGGCCACCCAAGCTTAAATCAGAGGTAATTGCCATGCGTTGTTTTGGCAGTATAAATATCGAATCTTTGAACGGTGATGCTGCCAAAATTGATTTCTCTAATGTGTATGCTGCGTCAACGGTGGACGAAAAAGTCTCTCACAGGAATAATATTATTTCCACACTGTTTGAAGCACATGCACCGCTTAGACAGATAAGAATTAAAAGACCGCCAGCTCCGTGGATTACCAGAGGTGTTCGGATGGCGATGACGCGGCGGGACAGGGCTTTTCGAAAATTCAAGCGTGACAGGTGTAGTATTTACAATACTTACATGTTTTTATATCTAGTATTTTGGCACTCGCATAGTTTGTATCTCTTACAATACTCCTTTTGTTAACTTCTTTTTTAATTTCCTGTATCTTTTATCCATTTATTCTGTAATTTCTTTATATATTTTATTAGGTTTAATGTTTTATTATTGTTGTCAAATGTTTGACATATGTTCTAAATTATTGTCATCATGATTACTTTTATTTTTAATTTGTATAATTTTTATCCTTTTTGTTAACGTTCTTTGTTAGGCTGAATATAAATTTTAAATTCATAAATAGAATATAATAAGAGAATTATTCCAGAAGATTCGACTTATAAAAGGCGAGCTGTGACGACATGAACACTCGCTATCGGACTCTCTAACAGTCTCTCTCAGTCTCTCGCGTGTTGGTCACAACACTGGTAGCTTGAAGCAGTTACTCGCGTGTGGGTCGCAAGTCTTGGATCTCTACTCTACCAGTCTCTATCAGTCTCTCTCGGGTGTGAGTCGCAACTCTTGGATCTCGACGCTGACAGTCTCTCACGTGTGGGTCACAACAGTGATAACTTGAAGGAGTCTCATGCTGATCTACATACTTCGTGCGCCCTAACGCACGCCTGGTTAAGGCGAAGATCCAACCCCTGTGGACTAAAAGAGTATAGGCCAATCTCCATATTGCCATTTCTCTCGAAAATTTTAGAAGCTGTTGTCCACAAGCAACTGTCTTCGTATATCTATACGTCAAACTTACTAAGCCCACTACAGTCCGGTTTCAGACCAGGACATAGTACAACCACTGCTCTGTTAAAGATGACTGAAGACATACGTGAGGGCATGGAGAGTAAAATGGTCACCATTTTGGTTGTAATTGACTTCTCGAATGCTTTTAATATGGTTGACCACGATATTCTCCTTGCCATCCTTACCCAGCTACGCCTCTCGCCTACAGTTCTCGCATGGTTCTCATCGTATCTTTGAGGCCGCCAACAGGCTGTCAGAGTGGATGGCACAGTTTCGGACTGGTGTTGTCTTACCTCTGGCGTGCCTCAAGGCGGCATTCTCTCTCCTCTGTTTTTTTCCATTTTTATTAACACCCTTACTCCACTTCTCGGCTGTTCTTACCATCCTTACGCGGATGACTTGCAGATTTATACTGTAGCTGACGTTTGCGATATCGAGAATGCCATTGCCAGGATTAATTCCGACCTAAACAATGTCAACACTTGGTCACAAAATTTCGGAATTAATGTAAACCCATCTAAATGTCAAACTATTGTTGTGGGCAGCCACCGTCAACTGGCTAATATTGACTTTAATTCTGTTGCGCCTGTCATGCTTGATGGTTCGAAAATACCCTTCTCTCAAAGCGTCAAAGAGCTTGGTATTCACATTGACAGCTCTTTAAGCTGGTCTACGCAGGTTAGTGAAACGTGTCGCGCAGTAATGTCCTGTTTAACTTTCCTTAACCGGCTCAGAAATTTTCTGCCTATGGAGACCAAAATTAATTTGGTTCAAGCCTTGATTTTCCCAATTATTGATTATGGCGACGTGTGTTACTTAGATCTTAGTGAGGCTCTCCTGGACAAACTGGATCGTCTCATAAATAATGCCGTTCGCTTTGTCTTCTGTTTCCGCAAGTTTGATCGCATTTCTTTCTATCGTTCTAAGCTTAAATGGCTTCCTATCCGCCAGCGACGGCAAGTTAGGTTACTCTGTACACTATTTTCCATTCTCTTTGATAGTCATTCTCCTGACTATTTAAATTCAAAATTCAAATATTTACACTCTTCCCATGATCGACAGCTTCGCTCTGCTGAGTCTCATGTTCTCTCTATCCCGCTGCATCGATCTAGCTTTGTGTCAAATTCATTTGCAGTTCAGGCTATTCACTCTTGGAATGCTCTTCCTGAAGAACTTCGGAAGTCGGGAACTAAGTTCAGCTTTAAGAAAAGGTTACAAGCGGCCCTGATTGACCAATGCTTTCAATAGACATCGCATCTTCTAAATTTATATATATATTTATTTTATATTACATATATCATTTTATTATATTATTATGAATTTATGTATATATTTATATATTATATGTATGTATGTATACCTATGTATAAATATATATATTCTTATTTATAATTTTAGGAATATTGCGTAGTAATACTTTCTCCATACATTTTAAAACTATAGCATAATACCGCTCCTCGTGAATATCTGTTTGGCCTAATGGTTAGCTGGTAGAGAATGCTTTAAGCATTAAGCTCGCCATAATGTACCTCATTTGTTTTTGTGGTCTTTAAAGTTTTAAATAAATAAATAAATTTCAGGAGTCTTAGAAGCTGGTGAGTATTGAAATCATAATGAAAATTGATTTCCAAAACATTTATTGGTTATCCGGATAATAATCAACGCCTTCTGTTTTACACTAGATTTGAACGTAACTGAAATCATGCTCAAATATTGCTCACCCATACATTTATTTTTATTTACAGTAGATGGCGTTACTAACTACTACTAATATCTCTTCTACACAATCTGTTTAATAAACCATATATTTTTTAATTATATTAACACTTAGATAATTTGTGATATATAATAAACATTAAATAATAATATAATTCAATAAGGTTTTATTTAATCAATTACATACAAAAATACATTAGGGTTCAGCGTTCCTTTATGGGGCTTGGAGTTCGTTTTTACAATAACATTCCTAAGTTGTTACGCGAGTTGCCCATTGGAACTTTTAAGCGTCGCATTAAAACACAACTTATAGGCAAGGGATATTATAGTATAGATGAGTACGTGAATGACAAGCACGTCGGGAGATGACAGTGTCGAAACCAGTTCCGCGCGGGTTTAAACTTTTGTAATTACTATGTGTTGTTTAAAAGATGTGCTGAGGAGTTTCTTTCACCGTTTCTTCTCCTTATTGTTAAAGCACTTTTTCGTAACGGTGGTAGAAGCAAAAAAAATGACGTTCATAAGTGTATTTACTGAGTACCTATATGATTAAATGATTTTGAATATGAATTTATCAATACAATAGAACACAAAATAACAGTAATTAAAATTTTTGTCTGTACCTTAATATATTGCAGTGAGTATCAATTAATACTTAAAGTTTGTTTCATTGCTATCCGTCCATAAATAAAAAAGTTGTAGATTAATTTAAGATAATCCTGGTACTACTTATTTCTTATGCCGGTCATTCACATGCGCGCGAATACGCGAACCTACAAGTGTAGGAAGACATTCGCAAATGATTATGCGAAGTTTTTGATGCATTCGTGGTTTCCAAAGCTGTGTCGGTTTTTTGTCGCACATCAAAGCGCGCGAATTTCGAACATTCGTGTAGTCTGCCACTTATTCGTGCGACCAGTTGCGCACACGATTGCATAGGTAATAGATATTATTACGAAGCTTCTGGAAGTCGGCAGATTTACGAAGTTTCGAGAAGGGTGGCCGACCGTTACGGTGAGGCAAACAATAGAGGCAATAAAAGAGAAACCCAGGTAGTAATAAAAACTACCTGGGTCACTCCAGGCCAATCTGGCCCGTATGCCTCCAGAAAAAGGGGCGAGATTAGCATAGATGAGGGCCGAAATGGGGTCGTTTACCTGACCCGCTATTGTTATGTCGATTTCCGAGAATTCCTGTTGTTGTTGCTCACTTCAACGAAGGGTGTGGAAGGATCTGGAAGCCCGGAAATCGATATAAATAGCGGGCAGGGTCGGCCACAAGGCATTCGGTCTCCGGCTACGAAGTGAAGAGTTCTCTCCCTACGAAGCGAATACCTGCGATCTACGAGTGTAACTGTGATTGTGAAATGCGTGTGAAGAAAAATAAAGTCTCTGCGGAACGATTGTGGCATTTTACGAACCTACGGATCCTGACACGTAACAATATCTTCATTTTTCGTAGTTTGCAGCGTCTACTATAATTACTATAAACGTAACTACTAATACGTACTTTAGTAGTAGTTCCAGCTACTCTCTATATTGGAAATGGATGGAGTGTAGGAGGATGTGCAAATAGATTTGCATACTCATATGCAGACCCATTTGCTTATCAGCCCCTTCACATACGTGCAAACATTTGTACACATTTCAAACCTTTGCGCGCATGTGAGTGACCGCGGTGAGCGTAGTTTTCCCAAAGCGAAGCGAGAGCAGTTTGCTAGTTTTACATTAAGTAAAAATGGAATACTTATTTATTAAACAAGAAGAATCCAAAAATAAATAAAGTAAAGAACAAACAAGCACGTAAAAAATCGTGGTTTTTTCAAATTATAATAATAGGTAACTAGTGGAGTAATGAATCCTACTACCTAGCAAAAGTACCGTCAGAATTAAATTGGAATATACAGATACAGAGGCACTGTAGGAAAAATTGGATTACACTCGAAAGTTGATGGAACTCTGCGTTCAAAAACAAAATTTAAAAATTATAGTATCTATTCTCTATTCCGGTAATAAAATACTTAAAAATATTAGTTACATATCATATCTCTTAATATTTGCGTTCTAATTAGTCTGTGGTTAAAAACTTTGTTCAAACTTAAAAACATTTAAAAAACGTTACATGTAAGTCACTCAAATTTGTAATTTTAATGTATTTGTAAAGCAAAACCAAAGCCTTCGATCTTAAGAAGTATGGCTCGACTAAAAATCGATGAAGTATGTCCTAAAGGCGAGGGGAATCCGATTGTAATTAATTTTTTAAATGCCTATCCGACCACTGCTTTTAAACGAATACCGTGCAACATTCTAGAAGACCGTATAACGAAAGAAAAAATATATGCATGCGAAATAGATGACATGCTTTACACAGGTAAGATAGTTAAAGAAAAACACATGCAGACCGTAATAGTAAGACGAGATAAAAACACTGGTAGGGTTGCAGTTATTGCCACAGAATTTGTACAAATGAAACCTGAAATACTTCCGGAGTTACACGAAACGGTCAATGCCACCGATCCTAACGAGGAAATAGGTGTCTGCGAGCACACTCGAGCTTTCGGATCCAAGAAACTGAGACACCAAATGATAGAAAGAGAAAAAATGGGAAAAAATGTTGAGATTAACACTGCGCAAATGTTAACAACTGCTCGTAATGCGCAGGAGAGTCGAGCTGACTTCGTTTCTTATACCGATAATACTGAAAACTTCTATATTCCACCCATTGACAGTACAGCTATACATATTCAAGATGTTTATGATGTTACTAAAATATTAACCGATGATGAATTTGAAAAGATACTGTCGGAGCTTTCTGGCAAGGTAGTCATCTCAGACATGATACCGTGGATACAAGAATTGATGGCTGCAAAAATGCTCTCATCGAGACATACTGTTTTGACTGTATATGCAAATTATCTTTTGAAGTTATACAATACTTTGGCTAAGAAGATAATTAAAAAATCATTTTTGGCCTGCCCGCATTCTAAGACCCTTAATGAGATCATCATTAAGAACTTTACATTTCAAATCAATGGGAAACTCTTACGGTCTGCTGCATACAAGGATAAGTCATTATGTTATGCAGCAGTTATAATTTTACTTGTAAATGATTTTAAATTTGACTTAAACGGACTTTGTGAAACCGTGAAACTGTCTCACAGAACTGTTTCCATTAAAATTCGGATAACGGGTGCATGCATTACCAACATTGATGGAAAGAAAATTGTTCAACTCAAATTACCATTGAACAGTAAAAGAGGCTTTAAGGTAAAAAATCCCAGTTTTTAAATATGTGGTAGGTGATTAACACTTCAATCAGATTCATAAAAGAGGCTGTAGATAAAAAAAATATAAAAAACGTGTGAGCTGCTCTACAGCCTAAAGAATTAATAAAAGAGGTTTCAATTTAGAAAAACGGTTTTAAATATACGTGTGCTGATTGACACATTACAATGATACTATTTTATGCTTGAATTAAAAATCCATGCCGAATGATACCAAAGATATTATAAAGGTTCTTCCCATTTCACTATTTATCCAGAAACATGTTCCATAATTAAACAATTATAGGGCTGAAACTGGAAACACATACAGATATATATAAATATATGTATATATATACACATATTTATATATGATATAAGTAAAGTAAAAAACTAATATTTTTAATTGTCTATCTGTTATGGCATCCTGTAACAAGCACTGAACATGTAGAGATAGTTCACATACTTATAAAATGAATACTGTAGAGAAATAGATCTGTTCTCTGAGAATAGTTAATATGTATAGTTTTAAATTTCTGTTAAGTAAATAGGGGTTAGTGTAACTTTTTAAATGTATTTTTGTGGCTGTTGCGATTAATTTAAATATTTCTATTTTGATATAACTCACAGAAGCTATGTCTGAAATCAATGGGGCATTTTTTTATAACACCAGATAGAAATATTTTTACACAACAGGTATGGGGTGAACATAACCTCTATTATTGAATAATGCAAAAAGTAGAGGATCATTAGAGACATGCATCTAAGTTGTACATACATATATATTAATGGTTATATTACACGCCACAAAGTACCTACAACAGTTGTTAACCACCAATACATCTGTCAGGATAACTGGTTACAGATAAAATATGTGTGGTAGTAACTTCAGTGGTTCAGATACATATTCATCTTTGTCATGTGATATTTTGTAACTAACTTGAATGTTGCAGATTTGTATGTGCATTTGGCAGGAGGATTACAATACTTAAAATATTTATTAAATTGTTTAATGTTTCTGAACTAAAAAATGTTGATTTGTGAGATTTTAAATATGACGATAAACAGTTAATGTTTTAATTTTCAGTGTTAAGTTTTAACTTTTTTTATTGTGATTTTATTATATAAACTATTTTATAAATTGTTTTATTGTTAATTACTTAGAATACAATGTTTTTGTTGATGAAAAAATAAAAATGTTTATTATTTTAGGTCAATCGTCAATCTGTGATTTTTAGAATTACAATTTAAAATTGATGGTTGCGAAATTGGAATAAAATATTTTTTTTCAAGTGTAGTTTACTTAACTTTTAAAAATTGTAAACGCGAGTTTATAAGCACATTCCCAACAAAACGGAAACATGAAAGGTTTACTTTATTGTTTGTAGAAGTAGTCTGTGGATTTAGTATTTACTAGCGGCCCGCCCCGGCTTCGTACGGGTGTACTTTTATTTTTAAACATTTTGAGATATATTTATAATTTTATCTTTATATTTTTCAATGTTGCATATGTCCACTGCGTAAGGAGCCGACCGCGCGACTACCTATTTCATAGATGTGCCCGCCCCGTATCTCGTGCCCGCTCCCTAGTCGCCTTGTCCGCCGGCCTACGCTACAGCCGCTTAGTGTAGGGCCACACTGGTCCATAGATGACAGTATGCACCATCTATGGTATACACTGGTCAATGCGCGGAGGCGGCGGCGGTGTTTATTTTTTCTAAATTAGTAAAATCTACTGAACGGAATATCCAATTAGAGTAATTCAAAAAGTTATCTATAGGTATTGAAACAATTTTGAATATGAAGTGATTTATTTGTATAAGGATTAAATACGAAGGTATGGTTATCATGGTCTGATTTTGGTCAGCTTTTAAAATGTATAAAGTGGTTATAGTGACATAACTACAATAGTTGGACATAATATAGTATCGCGAAGTTATTTCTAGAACTATGCATGTATATGTTCTATAATATCGTAGAATTTTTTTTGTTCTATCATCAATTGTTTCCGCAGCGTATGCGATGAAAGAAATTTTTAAGCAAATTTTTTTACACCTTGGTTCACGTTATTGAAGTTTTAGCAAGGATCCCTTATTTTTTCTAGTATTAAATAATATAGCCTATGTTACGCAGGGATACCATTCTATTGATGAAAGACTTTAAAATCGGTTCAGTAGTTTTTGAGTTTATTCATTACAAACACAAAAATACAAAGCTTTCCTCTTTATAATATTAGTATATTATATGAGTAAAGTGCAAAAACGAATGTCTAATTTCCCTGTGTACTTGCGTCGCAATTGTAGTATTGAAAAAATACTTATTTGTAATTTCCAAGGTTCAATCATTGATAAATCCTTAACGTCACCTACTCGTATTTTATTGCGAATATGCCGTCATAATTAGTTCAGCCGTTTCAAAGATTATGCTTTTGAATGTAGGTCTGCATAGATTATAGATGAAAAGTACTCTGTGTGATCCTACATATTTCTCATGTTCCAATAAAAGTACCGTATAATTGCTTAAACCATTCGAATGATTAGCCCACACAATTTATTTTTTTTACTTATTGGGTACTGGTATTATATAGGTAATGAATGCAAAATATTTAGGTTAC
Organism: Megathymus violae; assembly: GCA_003671415.1. NCBI lineage: Eukaryota > Metazoa > Arthropoda > Insecta > Lepidoptera > Hesperiidae > Megathymus > Megathymus violae. Next base: position 313,689 of record PDGT01000151.1, on the reverse strand, counting down.
AAACATATTTGCAATCCAAATAAAGTAAGGTAAGGAAACCAATTAGGAAATACAAAGATGAAACACTGCTATTAAAATATAGAAAATACCCAAACGCCACCTAATGATAAAAGTGGCGGATGTTCATCAAATAGAATTGCCTTTTGAAGGGTTTCGGAATAGACAAAAATATCCGCCGTAAAATAAATGAAGGCGCCTCTTGGTGGCGAGTAGCGAAACTATTATCAAAGCCGTTTATTATTTTTATCGCTCGAAAGGTCTAAACGCTGCGTGTGGAGTCTCGAACAATTTGTTTCATGGTTGGAGTTGTAAAATCATATTCCCATTGACTGGCCCGTTGGATACATACTTGAGTGTTACCACAAACATTATTGATTATTTTATTACACCTCCTCTCTCCTTTACTCTTTCAGCCGATATGCATAAGCTTATTATGGGCGTATTATATTTGACAGGTACAAAATGCTTTTACCATTGAGTCCACCTTATATATCATGTGTAGTAATTATAACAAATGATAAATGAAAATATTTGTTTATATAAAATTATCTGTAGTTCCCCAAATAATAAATAATATCACTAATTATTTTTATTTACAATATTTATTAAAGTTTACATAGTTTAAAATTCAATAGTAGTATTCATCTTTGGAATGGCATTTTTAAATATAGGCGAATATTTTTTTTGGGGAGATTGAGGGGTATTTTTTCGCGGTTTTATATCCAAATGCAAGATTTCTGACATTGACAGTTGGCGCCTATGTCGCTTGTCTATGGGTCGTATTACGAATAGAGGAGTGTCTGACAGTTGACCTGTAACAAACAAGAAAAAAAACATCATAATATAGGCATAGATAGCTTCAATGATTACTGGAATACAATTCAAGAATGATGTTGACTTCGAAATTACACAATGATTCCCTCCCTCTCTGTATTTAATATTAAAGCTTCGAAGTGACTCTTCGGCGGCAATTTGATACTAATATGAGAACTGATACTATAATTTCAAGGACGCGTCATGATAAGGCACATTTCGTTACATGAAAGGGAAGAAAGATAAAATTCCGATGGTACGGGAGTTGAGCAAAAGAGAGCCAAATAGGATCTCGCACATGCTATTTGTTTTAAGTTCTTTTTAAGTTGTGATTGACTACAATCTCTCCTAATCATAAATGGTGATGTAGCCCTAGATAGTAAACCCCAATAATGTGAATTAACAGTTTTATGAACAAGTTTTTTGACAAGATAACAAAAAACAAATTATTAAATCTCCACCCATTACGAACATAATTTGAAGTAATGATGATTAATTGAAAAATTATAGGCATTTATTTATTTTTCTTTGCTAGAAAGCAAGTTACCGAATTTGAAAATCTATAAAATGTTAATAGTTATACAGTATACACAATCTAACTAGATTGAGGTAGAGGGCTACGTTCTTCTTTGTCTTCGCATCGGTCTTCCATACTTTTGCTGCACCTTTTAATCACCAGAAGAAAGAACAATGTCGAGGCCTTCCTGTTAGAGATGGCTGGGATTGTACCACCCAGCTTAATTCAGACAGTACTAACAGTGTGACTGTGGTGGTAAGGTTCCTTACTAGCCTGATAAGCTAACGCCCTCCTAGAATCAACTGTGATATTTTTTATGTATTTCGGTCGCAGTGTTAGGAATGTAATAAAAAAAAGACTTCATCTTTCTTAGTAATCGCTACTAGTGTAGCTAAGGCTTATGATGTTATGTATTGTCTGTATGTCCACGTTCAATCGTCAAATACAGTTCGAGGAAAAAGCAACTATCCTATAATTTTCTGCAGCTGAAGTTGTCTGCGTAGTCATTTTGTTGACTACACACATATTAAAAAAAAAGTGAAATGAAATATGTTTATTTGCTGAAATGTGGTTACAAAGTTAGTGAATTAGTATAAATCCTATGTCCATATTATGGCATTTGCCATATTATGGCGTACAAATTATATTACTGAATCACTTTTCGCAAATTTAAAATTGTTTAATATAGATATTACATTTATACATTCGTTAACAATAAAATTGCGTAACACAATGTGTGCTACGGCTGACTGGTTGTCATAATGTAGGTAACTAGATACTGGTACAATTAATTTAAAACGTAACCTTTCTTTGCCTTTTTATTTTCCCCTTTATTTTCAGCAAATTCCGAGCGTGGAGTCAGATTGGTCGTGTTGCGGACTGCGACTGCATTGTTCGCGTCAACACTGTTGAATGTATTCCTGAAAAAAAAAAACGTCCTGGCTGGCTGCAGCTAAAGTTTTGTTTTTCCACACAGTTCGAAATGTAAGCTACACTGTCACCTTGGCAATGATAGGGACTATTAGGAAACTTGAAAGTAAAAGGCGTAATAAATTACAGTTACAAATAACACTTATTGTTTTCATATATCAAACTCATCCCCAAGCAAATTTGTCTTTAAAAAGAAATCATCCAGATTAAATAATCCAATGTCACAAGAATATTTTTGGCGCGAACTTAAAATTTAACAATATGTAAACCAACTGTAAATATTAAGTGACGCTTACCACAATACACCTGTGAAAACCGTAACGAAATCGGACAAGCCGTTTCTGAGATAAGAGCGAACAAACGCACAGACAAACAGACAGAAAATTTAACAACCATTGTTTTGGGTTCTATTGCGTTAATAAGGGCCCTTGAAAGTAGTTTTTCTCATATATCCTTAATGTACAGGAAGCGATCAGTTACAATTTTATTATGTGTATAGATAGAAGCGGGTCTATCATTTCTTTCGTGGCCGGCAACGCATTGGTGACGCCCCTGGTGTTGCTAGTGTCCTACCTTCAGGTAGCTCGTCTTTTCGGGTTGAACTGAGGTGGGTGGAGTCTGCCAACATGAACTTAGCCATCTTGTTCTTGGACCCGAGGCCAGCGGTTATAGGCTGTGATGACAAGCAGGGTTATAGCTTGGCAGGCAAGTAAATGACTTCATCATCGTTCATGAGATTAAATCGTATGATAGGGTCCAGTGACATCAGACATCCAACTAAAAACGTTGTAGGTCCGCCGTTGTGCGCGCAACACGGAAATACTACTGTTCACTAACCTTTATTTCTTAGAAACTTAATAAAATTATAACTGATCGTTTTCTGTACACGAAGGATACACGAGAAAACTATTATTAGAGGCCTTTATTAACGCAATGGAACCTACAACAATAGTTGTTAGTATTTGTGTCTGTTTGTCTGTGCGTTTGGGCTCGCTAATCTCAGAAACGGCTAAACATTTGAACTTCGTTTCACATCAATCCGTCTATAAATAAAAAAGTTATGTATGAATATATGTATTTCTTATTCACGTAACGAGAAACATGCAGACGTAAAACAATGCCGGTGCTATTTCTAAGTGTAAGGCGTGTTTTTCTGAAGTGAAGCGACTGGTACTTAATAAATACGTTTAATAGACATGATTAAATGCAGACAGAATCGATATAAATTGTTCTGTTTGAGTTATCAGCTCCTGTGGTTATTAAATCGATATTCGAAAGTGTGACCGCTTATTCGATTAGCACAATTGTCAACACGCAATATGGAGACAGTGGAATCAAGAATAGATGCAAAATGGAACGTCATACACACCCTAAATATTTACTACGTTGTTAATAATAAAGTGCAAACTTACTTGCACTTCTGGGTGTGTGAGAATATACCGTACTTCAGATGAGGAGCGTAAGGATCACGGCCGTGCAGAGGCTTTGGTTTGGATCGTCGACAGCAGTCAGGGAATCTTAAAAAATGTGTAAAATAATGAAAGAAAAGACGCTTGTCTTCGAATATAAATCAAACAGACGTAAATATATAACTTAGTAGGCCGTACTCTCGTTACTTATGCCGTCTTATAAATAAAAGAGAATATATGTGTATGTATGTTGACTTAAAACTCAAAAACTGTTACTGTACTGTAAGGGCGACACGACCACTCCGATAAACAGTTACGTTAGTGCAGAGTAGGTAGCGCTAGTGGCGGTAATTTTTATCTTGTGAACCATACGTCGAACTGTTATGGGATTTTTTAATATGTTGTGGCAGCATTGGAACACTAAAAAACATAAAAAAAAAATATAAAAAAACTAAATACATTGTTCCCGCGTTGGTAAACCGACAAGTTTATTTGTTTTTGCTCTAGATGGCAAAACCAAAAATATTGTATACCCAAGTACTTTAGAATAGCAAAAATCATAAACAACAAAATAATGTTTTTTTTACGTATTAAAATGGTAGATTTTTTTAGGTGAAGTGCACCGGGCAACAGTTAGTACTATTATAAATTTTATATAAGTTTTATAAAGAAAGTCTCTTTATAAAGAGGAAATTCTACGTTCGTATGTAGGTTTGTATTTTTTTATATATGTCCAGCCAACACTTCGTTGTTTATGGACCTATTTTGATTATTCTTTTTCTAGTCTATGGGTCGTAGTTGGTCTTTTATAAATATGGTAAGGATCTTATGCTTCATTCCGGAGATAAGAATGGAAATCTTCAACGAATTGGAATAATCAAGCTGGGTTAAAGATAACTATACTAATTGCAACCAATAAGGAGTATGCTTACAAATTCTGTTCTAACGGCGAAATATTCATCTTTGTCTTTCTTTTAGGTTTATCTGCCTTTCTTGGGGGTTCTGGACACGCCCACGATTGAGAGTATGGCGCGGGGTATTTCATTTGACTGTGAAATTAATCCTTAATCAGCACATTATTGCTGGTAATTGACTTAAAAATATATATAAGCACCTTACATAGATTTTAGTTTCTTTATCTTGGGTTTATCCATATTTTTATATTTTAAAACGATACTAAAATTTACATGATTATTTTAAAAATTCCGCGACAAAAAATACAATGACAATAACAATGTCAGAAAATACCTATTCCTACTTTTGTCATATACAGAGATCTCAGATAGAACTCGATGGTTGCCGCATCGTAAGATAATTTTGTCACTCGATCAATTTATTGAGTTATAAATAGGTCTCTGCTATCATGTTTCAATATCGCTAATGGATAACTTTAGCTACAGGTAAATATATAATAGTTCTAGTAAATCAATATCTGATATCACTATTGAGTTGGACTTTCCTTTTTTCATTTCTTAGTCTGTGACATAAAACAGTTCATAATTAATCTGTGAATGTAGTGTCGAACATAGAGAATGAAAGAAATTTGATCGTTTTAAGATTACATACACTACCGTACGGTATGGTTTCCAAGAAATTTTCTCATACGACGTATGTGTATACAACTAGTCTGTGATGTCTACATACTCGACCATAGATAAATGTACTTGACTGACTGATAGTTGATTGACGTGCACATTCGTAAGGCCAATACGTTCTTTCCTAATTTTTCAAATTTTGTTTTGTAATAACAAGCAAATAGCTTTTTTGCTACAAACCATATAAAAACGTATATTATATTACAATAGTATGAACGATTGCTGAATTACGATGTGAATAGCTAATTTGTCTTGGATGAAACGCAGGTAAAGTCAGTCGTAAGGTCATTGTTGTTGTCTTGACATTGCTAAAATTAATATTCTGAGCGTGTGTATGTCGGTTATCGATGTGTGTGTAGTTGTGTAAACGTCAAAATTCTTGGAAACAGCCGTTCGAGCCGCTGCTGGAATGATTCGAAGCTCCATCGCTCGATACAGGTAAAATTGTGCAGTCTGGCTAGGTTGGAACTAGAAATAACTTCCGCTATCCTGTACCACTGGCTGAATAATCAATTATCAGTGCAGTGTTCTTTAAAAAATATATATTGCATTTAAAGTTTTCATCGTACGACGTAGTGCTTTGGTTAAATACATTTTAATGAAGGCGTGTGAATTTCTGTGCGATAAAGCAGGTAAGCGAGCAATCCCCGTTATCGATTTTAATTACAATCAGCTTTAATACTTTCTTAGTTTAAATCTAAACTTTATTTTTAACGCAAGTACTCTGCTCATACATTTTTAACACTGTTCTTGTTTCTACTGCTTCTTTGTTGTCTTAAATTAATGAATTTTACTGTTATGTAGTGATTATATGATTTAATGTATCCAGAATAACATTTCTAGCATATCTGTCTAATTGCAGTATATATGAACAATATTGTTTACAAAAAATATAATTTATTTATATTTAATTATAGAGTCAGTTATCTCATCTTAATAAAGCTCTTAACTAGTGTTTAACATTTAATGAGTGAATATGACTTCCATTAATTGTCAACTCAAATTCTCATTCATAAAAGGGCTTAAACATAAAGCTAACTATATTAGTTGAGAGCACTGGGTAGCGGTCTTCACTCGTCTTTGAGAATTTTGTGGATCCAGGTTTCCTTACAATGTTTTTATTCACCAAATTCTAGCTATTAGTGTTGTAACAATAAGAACTCTTAAATGGCTGGATTGATTTTTATGATTTTTGTGTGTAGGTGGGCTGATTGAGATAAGATTGATTAGATTGACCATTTGAACCCTGTGATAGGTAGCGCTGAGATTGGCTAATGTAGAACCATGTCTGCAGGGATTTTAATTTCATAACTATTGTGTTGTGGTTCTTAAAAAAAACTATTATAAAATTTTAGCTTTGCACTTCTAATAACAAAACTTACGAGGTACAAATTGACAATTATAAAGCAGAACTATTATGTTATCTTTTCCATTTGGTTATGTAATCTTGAATTAAAATGAAAATGTAATAAATATTGTTTTTTTTTTTCGTTTACAGATAATAAAATAGGAGTTTATCGCTATCAAAGAGATTTAAATAAGGTAATGTACGTAACATTAAGCATGGTGCAAGCCTAAGCCTCAATTTAGCAGTGGTGGAGTATACTCCACACAATATTGTAATCTATAATAATGTTGTTTCCAGATTAGACATGTCGCTTTGGGCGAGGGCACAGCAGCTGCCGTCCGAGAGCTTACAAAAGGTAAGTTATCACACTTTTTTACCTAAATATAAGTACTTCTTGTGAGGGATACAATTTTTTATATTTTTATTGCCTCAGAACTCCATAGTTTATTATACAATTTGAAAATTCCTTTTTTGTTTGAGAGGGCTTACTTACTGTTTGGTCCCATTTAAATTTGATGAAAAAATACCACCCCTAAGGGTGAAAAATAGGAGAAGAAGACAATAAATTTACCTTTTTAAAATTGAAGTCTGTATTCTTTTTTTTGTTAAAATATTTACTTGTAAAGTGCATAAGTTTACATAGTATAAAATAGGTTAATCTATTAGGAATGCAACATATACGCACCATGTTTATGTCAGGGATTAAAATGAGTGTGCAAAAACTGTTTGCCCTATAGTTAAAAAAAGGTAATACTTATTGTGTCATGTATTTTATAAAAAAAAAAATGAATCGAATCTCTTTAAATTTCCACAGGAAACTGAAAATATTCTATCAACATATTGGATATGCCATTTCTCTCCATAACTGTATGCATGTTAATCTTATTTAGAGCTAGCCAAACATTTCAATAGGGTTAAACCTAATCTAGACTAAAGAAATTATTCTATAGACACTACAGTTCTGAATAGAACTAATCATAGACAGATTACACTATAGGCAAATTTTTATAACTTCATTCACTCAAACACGAAAAATAATAACTCTTGCTTGCGTACAAGTAAACCAGGACAATATTATATATATTCACTGTCAGTGTGGCCACTTCTTGAGACAACTTTACTGGTGGCCCCGTTCGACTTTGTTCGGGTTGGACTATTAATTATATATACATGATTATTAAAAATTTAATATTTTTTGCCTTGATTAGATATCATTAGGTTAACTGATAATTAATATAGCCTATCATCTGGACAATCACGTGTTCTCGCTACACACCAATTTCATCAAGATCGGTCGAGCCGTTCTTGAGTTATCCCGAGACATACACGAAAATGTCAACAGATTTATACAGTAGTGTAGACTTATGCTGATTGGATTATTTATATTTTCGATTGTGAAACATTTTTTTTTAGTTTTTTTTTTTGTCCATATTATAGTCCGCGTCGAACTAAAGTGTATAGCGAGTGTCCTTTCTCAATCCAGGACGTTAACAATGTATATTTGTAGGTGCGTGCGATCTACGGCGAGCATTTCCCCATCGAAGTGCGCCATTGCTTGGCCACATGGATCGAGAATCGTTGCTGGTGAGTGCCTTGTGTTGGGCAATGTTTGGCCAACTGTTTGTTCCAACATTTGCCCAGTTTTACGTTACCGTCTGTCAATGACGGGCTTGCTTGACATTGGCAACATGTTTCCCTAAAAATATGCTTCCTTCAATCCTTTTTTTTTCTAATCGTGGGGGAAATCTTCGTAAGATATCCGGCCTCGTACGAAGGAACCGGGAGATGTGGGATTCTTACCCACTAAAACCCCCTCAGCAGCCGTCCGACGCATATCAGCAGGCCCCGGGATCTCATATGAACGCCGGTGCGTTGTGCCATCCCTGCGTGTTTTGTAACGTCTCAGGGTTCCTGACCTTAGTGACACATTTATCTTTATTTTCCTCTTGGGTGCAGTGAAAAGCGTTATTCACGCGGGGGAAAATGTGCTTCTCAACTCTGGTGTATTAAGGTAATATTCGTCTCGAGAATCCGTTTATTTAATTCCTCCTTCCAACTGGCCCTGCCCATCAGGAGTCAAGAGTCGGAAGAACAACAGCGATTCTTCGTGGACGAGCTTCTCCAGGAGATCCACACCAACACTGAGCTGATGCTGTCGCCGGAGATGTTCGTTACCAAGATGAAGCTGATCGAAGCGGCGAAGCTCTTCCGCATGCAGTACAGGTGGGTGCTGAACGCCACGAACTAGACAATTGGCCGTCTCAGACAGACGGGCATGATCCTATTATGGTTCTGCTTTTGTCTTTGATGTGTAGAACTGTAAGATATGTAATGTTTGTGATTGACGATGAAAACTTCGTCCGTGCTCAAAATATACCAATTTTATGGTGATCGATTGAAGAGTATAGAAGGTGATGATAAAGCGCCATCTACTGGGGAGTTGCGTCAAAGTGGATGTTTCTTGGAAATCTTCATGATTGTATTTGACACTACCTAACCGCTGTCACTTCGCTTCAGAAAAACTACGCGTGACGTTCACAAATAGCTCCTGCATTGTTTTAAGACTGGGTTGTTCTGGTTCTATGAATTTGAAATATATATTAATTTATAATTTTTTTAATTTATGGACGCATTGAAATGTAACGAACTGTAAGTATCAAGTGGCGCTTACTGTAATACATTAGTGAAAACCATAACGAAATCGGTTCAGCCGTTGCTGAGAGTAGCGCGCACAAACGCACAGACAAACATACACAAATTGTAACAAATACTCATATATCCTTCATGTACAGAAAGTGATCAGTTATAATTTTATTACATGTAAAGACTAGAGACAGGCAAACAGGCCGGGTCCTGATGGTAAAGGCCCATCCCAAAAGGTGCAGGTGAGTGGCAAAAAGGAACTCGAAATGCCATATATTATATTGTGATGACAGCCAAATCTAACGTTTTGTAATATTTAACAAGAAACGAGCAGTCGAACCACCCGATGGTAAGTGGCCACCGTCGCCCACGGACATAGTAACACTAAAGGCATCATTAGTGCATTGTTGGTTAAGAACGAAGAGGGTAAGAGAGAAAGTACCGTCTCTCCAGCCCCCAGCCGGAACACGACGAGTCGTCTGGCGGCTGACTCGAGGAGGGTGGTAGCTAGCCGGGCGGGTTTCGCGGAAATATAATAATACCAGTAATAATAATAACTAATGACTTAATAATAATAATACTGATAATGTAATCCTTACGCGAAGCTCTACCACCAAGCAGGCTGGATTCTTTCGCCTCTAGCGACATCCTGTTCTGCCGGTGTTGAATTGGGGTGTGTTAGGCCGCCCCAATACCACTCTAGTTTGTTCATCCCGTTTTATTTATGACGACAAACCGGATTGCAGCCACGCCCCCCACGAGCTGTACACGTACATGCGGCGGTGCCTGGCCCTCGAGATGGAAGTGATCCAAAGCGCCATGGGCACCCCGTACATCGCGCAGCCGCACACCGAGAGGAAGTACAGCGAGGTGAGTTAAGATCAACGACGCCGATCCACGTTGTATCGACACTGTCCGTACACTATCCAAATCCTATCCACGCTCGATCCACGGTAATTAACAGGGATGTTATGGAGCTCCGTGGCGGTAACCGAAACTATCGGATTTCCGGAGTAAAAGTATATTTGACACCGTAACAGAATCCGATAAACAAGTCGAGCATATTTGGGATAGCGGCAGAGATGTTATGACAGGTTTTCGTTGTCCGAGCCGATCGACTTTTGCCGCGTCGCTTTCATGGTTTTGTTATTAATTGTTTTAATTTCATGATTATAATACCAAATAATATCTGAAAAGAATGTGAAACTGTTACCGTGTAAATATAGTGTATATTTTTTACAAATCCTAAATCATGTTATATCCGTAACTAAAATATCCGAAACACTCGGATAGTCCGAAATAGTTTCTTATCCATAACCGTATCCGAAACCTGTAAAATATTATCCTTAACCATCCCCATGTAGTAGTTTTGTTTCTTTACTATAGTTTTAGCACGATGCACGTCGCCCGTGCCAGTCTGGAACGCCAAAATCATCCCGATGCGTTGTTGACAGTGGGAGACTTTTGCTGGCTCACAAGAACTACAAATTAAAATCTCGAAAACTTGACTCGGTCGATTCTGGAATTATTAATTTTGGGAATCGACACACGATCAATTACACATCAATAATGATAGCAATTTGAGTTTTTAAATGTACTGACTTGTATAACGTAGGTATTTATGGGGATGATTGAAAAGCCTTCGTATGAGGGAATAAATTTAATAGTTTTTCTTCGATATATTGATTTTTGTTTTGAATTCATTGTTATTTTTACTCTTATTCGGTTATTTCAGTGATTTTCGTTAATTTTTAAAGGGTGTTTCACAAGGCACCACTCTAGCATCACACTTGTGTACGATATTAACTTCAAAACGTCATGTTGCAGCTAATAACCGGGCTCCAAACTGTGCGTCAGAAGGTGAACATGGCCAGCGAGCAGATCCGAAGTCTGCAGGCGAACATCGAGTCCTTCTCGTTGCAGTACCACGAATGCTTGAAGCACAAGGGTGAGTGGCGAATTATATTGAATTAGCTAAGGCTTTTGACGGTGATATCAAATAGAATCTTAAACAAAAAATTCAAATAATCTGTTTAATGCTTTATATCGATAACAAAGTGTACTTATATAAAATTTTCTAAGAAATATCCTGTGTAGAGGTTCGCTTCCGTTATAGTTTTATTTTGTGACGCAGGACACGTGAGCTACCTGCAGCAATCCGGCCCCATGACGCCGATGACGAACGAGCGCAGGGAGCTGGAGGCGCGCCTGCGCGTTCAGATCGAGGAGATAGAGAGACGGCTCAATACGCTGGTGAGGAATATATATACATTAACAATACGGTATTATTGAAACGGTCACAAAGATATGATACACTAGCGTGCCGCCCTCGCACCGGTTCAGCAAAGCTCACTCCGACGAACTGCGCCATTTCAACACGATCTCTTAGGAGTGACGGGTCAATGTAACGATATGGTTGACCTGTCTAAAATTCTGCATGGCTCAGGACATTCCGCAACACATTTGTCGTCGGTTAGTTTTAACGCTAGTCCCAGGTCTCGGGGCCCTCTCTCGAACCCATTCTCATTAAAACTGTTACCAATAAAACTTCATTACCAGAATGTGTCGCTAATATAATGATATTATTATTAAAAACTAATAATAACGTTTTAGATTATGTACAATAACAATATTTCTAAGGAGAGAAGTCCTAGCTATCCTTAACGGGACTGATTAGTCACTGTGTGCACTTGTAATGTTTAAGTAAAATTCAAGTCGGTCAAGAAGTGAAATGTTTGAAATGTTTGTCTGTTTTGTGTATCATTAAATAAATATACAAGTTCTATGAAATCAAAAAGCTTAAACTTTACCAGAAGATTAGATTTATTTCTGGATGTATCTACAATAACGAATCCTGTCCCACGAAACCCAGTCGAAGTCGAACGGCACTACTTGTATACTGAACTCGCGGCGCTCCGTCGACAGGTGGCGCAGATCAACCAGTCGCAGATGGAGCTGGTGGACCTCATGAAGGAGAACATCGCCAACCTGCGCCAGCTGCAGAGCCAGGTGCTGGACGAGGAGCTGATCAAGTGAGAACCGCTTTCTATGTCAACCCCCACGGATGAGGTGTCACCTCATTCACATTCACAAGGAGGATTCATAATATTAACCAGGATTCATATGATGGGAACTGGTCTCTGGCTTTTTAATATCAATGCCGTGGGTGTCTCCGCCCCTGTCCTTGCCCTGATGGGATTGACTTATGCTTTGATCGCGTAATGGAGGCCATTCTTCCCCATCGGTTGTCAGTCCTAAGAACGATACGGCTTGTCCATTGTCGCTTCAGTTGGCTAACTCTACGAGATGTGTGTCATGAGTTTGTTTGAATTTCATTGTTACGAAGCCACAGCTAACATAGTTCTTTTTAGCGCGCTGAGTGACTGTACTTTCAAATGAGGCCAACGGTGAAAGATCACGTCTTGGATTCATAGGATGCAGAGTAGAAGGAAGCAGGGTGCTGCCCATCTTTTTAACTGACGCTCTGTATTGACGTGTTAATTCTAAAACGAAGATTATAGGTAGCCAGGCAGATGAAGCATTGTAACACCGTACTCGAGTAACGAATAGACTGAGTGGGGAGCGACCGGTCGGCCGAGCGCGGCGCGAGTGGTGATGTCGGCTTGAGCTCGAAGATGTTCGGAACTCACGGAGATCGAGTGGGGTAGATAACTCAAGATGTTAGATTAAGAGTAGAATATATTATCTAACTAATATAACTAAAATAACAAGTTGGTGCCACGCACTTACTTGCCACTTTCAACCGCGCCGCTGTCGGAAATATTCTTATTGTGAGCCGTACACCCTTGGCGGAGTGGTCGTGACTTTTCCACCTTTCCCTATTTTCAATTGTAAAACCTCTATATGTTTACGTTGCGCACGTCGACTGCGAGCGTAGCGTGACGTCACCGCACGTACTAGCGAACGGCGCGTTCGTGTTTCAATGTTCGCTATGTATCTATGGACACAGCGTGTTAAAAGTCGACGGTAACCGTTCCAGGTGGAAGCGCGAACAGCAGCTGAGCGGCAACGGCGTGCCGATGCAGTCCAACCTGAACACGATCCAGGAGTGGTGCGAGCTGCTCGCCGACCTCATCTGGAGCACCCGCCAGCAAGTGAACAACGTGGCGCGCATCAACGGCAAGACGATAGTCGAGCTGCGGCAGCCGCACCTCGCCGAGATGCTCGACGATATGGGCAAGCAGGTGGGCGGTGCTTTGGTTGTCTGTCCTTGGGGGAGTATCACAGCTCACGTGTCGAACGAGAATTGCCAGCGGCACTGTGCCGGCGTGTCAGGGGGTCACGTCCGTCTGTCCCTGATTGTCGTATGTCATATTGACTGGACAAGAAATGAGAGGTGGGNNGGGGAACGTTGTATTCCAACTTCTGGTTTCACGTGGTTATTTTCGCGTTGCGGTAACGTAATCAGGTCGGTGCTCGCTGTGTGTCGGTGCGATACACTTAACAGCCGTCGGTCGAGATTTGATTGACGCAAGCCGTCAGAGGGCGCCACTTTGACGTAATAACAGTTGCTAACGATTATTTGTTGTTTGTATTAACGACGTCAGAGCCCAGTGGATAGGATAGTGGCCCCGCGTGGAGTGTGGGGTCCCGAGTTCGATTCCCGGTCGGTGTGTTCTCGGGTCGAGAGCGTTCGTGGTGCCCGCGACACGGGGGCGTTAGTGCGTGCGTGCGTGTGTGTGCGTGCGTGCGTGTTTGTGTGTGTGTGTGTGTACACCAAAGGAAGTATTAATCCGTCGTCCATGTCGGCCAGGTGACCAGCCTGCTCTCGACGCTGGTGACGTCCACGTTCGTCATCGAGAAACAGCCGCCGCAGGTGATGAAGACGAACACACGGTCGGTGGATTTTATGTATACATATAATTGTATGTTCCAATAGTTTACCTATGTATGTATGTATGTATGTGTTATATTCGTAGGAACAGACAGATAGATAGAGATTTCGTTAGTATATGCCAGTGCTTTCCAATCTTTTTTCGTTCTCGCAACCCTCGGTAAAACTTTTCGTTTGTGAGTACCCCTCTCGTGATAACTCCATATCTACTCCTCAGTATGTGTCTCGGTCCTAGTAAGTTATTGATTATAAGGTTCATTTTAAACCATACATTGTACACACAGACATAATACATTATAGTAACGGTAATGTAAGTTAACTATTTTAACTTATCAGTATTTCCGCCATCACCAATATAATTGTCACATACCCCAATAAGATCCCACGTACCACAGGTTGGGAGTCGCTGGTCTATACCAATAATAAAATTGGCTTTTATCGATGTAGAGGGCGAAACAATTATTCTGGGAATTTTTGTATGTCTGTTTCTACAGCCGAACAGATTTAGATTACACTATGTTAAGAAGATCTGGACGGCTCGGTAACTGGTGATTGGTGACGTATTTGATCCCGGCACACTATCCCGCGAGATAGGATATAATTGTTAATATGGATATAGTATTGAGAAGGGCCAGTATATAAAATGTTGGCTGTCTGTCTGCAGCTGTTATAATAATAATATGTTTCTAACTTGAAAATTAACGATGTGTGCTCGCTTCGAAACCGAGAATCTTCTTCTTTCTTCTCAAGTGACGCATGTGGTTGCAGGTTCACTGCCACGGTCCGTCTGCTGGTGGGCGGGCAGCTCAACGTGCACATGACCCCTCCCCGTGTCACCGTGAGTACCCTTATGAACGGGCAATAATTTTAATTAATATAGGCCATGATAGGGTGTAGACATTTGTAATAGTCAATTTAGTAAAATTGCAATAGTTCTACTTGAAGTAATTTGTTAATGTTAAGATTAGTTTAGTTTTATTTTTCTAACGCATTGGGTCAGTGACCTGTAATGTTAGACTGTAATAAATAAATAATTATTTTTGTCTATATAATAAAATTCTAAATGATCGCTTTCCGTACATTAAGAATGAGAACAACTATTATTAGGGGCTTTTGTTATCGCAACAGAACTAAAAACACTAGTAGTTCGTGTTTGTGTCTGTTCGTCTGTGCATTTGTGCGCGCTAATATCAGAAACGGCTTATTACTTACTATTTAAAGTTGGTTTCCTTTCAAACCGTTCATATAAAAAATAAGTTATAAAGAGAAAAGCTCAGTTCTAGAACAATGCAGACGCCATATCTAAGCGCCACTCGGAGCTTCTCTGACGCGAAGCGGCGGCGCTGGCGTAAAGTAATATCGGTGTAGATGACTAAACCCAGACCACGGTGCACAGACCTGACGACCAGACGGGCACAGAGACATCTCCGCCGCACGGGGCCGCCGTTTGGTGCTCTGTGTTTGTTCACACGTCGTATTCTTGCCGTCGGGGGTGCGGCCGTGGACGCCTCTGTTTGTTCATTTATTTATTTATAATTGCGTACGTGACGTCGGCCGGTGGTCAGGTGGTGATCATATCGGAGCAGCAGGCGCAGCTGCTGATGAAGAGCGACTCAAGCGGCGGGCGCGGCAAGCAGCCCGCCGAGTGCGGCGACATCCTGAACAACAGCGGCTGCATGGAGTACCAGCCGACGAGCCGCCAGCTCAGCGTGAGTTTCAGGTCGGTGCCCGCGGGCCGGGGTGGGGGTGCGGATGTGTGGATGATGTTATACCGGTGTTGTTCACGGTTACGGATGTGACGAGCGGCAAAATAAAATATATATTTATAGGTATTATGCAGTATTACAATTACAGAAGAAACACTAGCGTTGACAGTTAAATAACAAAAATTATCGGCTCGCTCAGCGGAAACCTGTCATAGCGTGTTTCATTTGGACTCGGACCGTATCCGAAATTATCTGAAATTTTTATATCGGATATCCGATAGTTCCGGTTCCGGTTACTCAGCTCCATAACATTCCCGGTGCGGAGGTTCATAGCATCTCACATAGTTGTTTAAAGCAAACATTCATAGAGGTTTAAAGCAATAAAGAGTTATTATTATTATTTTTTTTAATAGTCTTGGAGTCGGTCGAGTGCAGTAGTCATTCATTCGTTACACTAATTTCCCCCCTCCCCTCTCTTTCACTCCCACACAGGAACATGCAGCTGCGTAAGATAAAGCGCGCAGAGAAGAAGGGCACGGAGAGCGTGATGGATGAGAAACTGACCCTGCTGTTCCAGTCGGAGTTCAACGTGGGCGGTGGCGAGCTGGTGTTCCAGGTCGGTGAGAGTTAAGATTGCATTTTTTTATTGTTTA
>PDGT01000151.1:242784-294313 GCA_003671415.1 Megathymus violae | reverse complement strand
GTCGCTCCAGCGTTCGACCTCCCCCCAGTCGGTCTGGTGCACGTGCGGCGTGCCGTCCGGTCGGTCAACGGTTCAATATTACAGTGTAACGCTTTGTTTTGGCTACTAGCGGCCCTGGCAGACGTCGTCCTGCCCGAACGTCGTGTTGCCGGCCGTCAGCGGGTTGAACGAATGTTTTTCTGTATGCCGAGTTTCGATAAACTACGTACGAAGTGACATTTTTGCTTCGACTAGATTCAATTGTGAATCAATATCATTCAGGAATTCACTTAGATGTACACAAAAAAATTCATCAAAATCGATCCAGCTGATTAAGAGTTCAGTCACGGGCTTAAGACAGAGAGAGAGAGTGTGAGAGTGGTAATTTTGTGTTTGTGGGTATGCGGAGATTGCGGAACCATGCCATCGATTTTACCATCTGAAGGGTACATTGTCCCGGATGGTGGTCCGGACATGTCACGTACACGTCAGTCATGGCAATATTCGTCAGGGTCTAGTGTGTTCAGCGTATCATTAGGTAGCCGACCGGACGTAGTCGCGGCGCGCCGCCGCCGGTGGTGGCGGTGGTGGTGGTATACGAACATTGGTAACGGGGATGTCGTGGAGCTCCGCAACCGTAACCGAAGCTATCGGATATCCGAAATAGAAATATATCCGAAAACGTAATTGAATCCGATAAATGGTTTCCGATAATTTCGGATAAGATCAGAGAGACGTTATGTCATTATTATTATTTTTTTCGAAGTTCCAAATCATGTAATAGCCGTAACCGAAATTATCCGAAACAATTGGATACTGAGACGTAATAAGTGCAAAATATTATTCATACATCGGTACCCATAGCCAGACTCGAAATTTGATATCCGCAACACCCCCGATCGGTATGTACGCGTGTCGCTGTTCCGTGCTACATCACCGGGGCGCGGACCCCGCGGCCGCGGCCGGCTCGGCGGGCCTGGCCGTGCGCATTGATGACTCGCGCGGTGGTGTATGTGTGTGTGTGTTCCGCAGAGGGCAACGAGGTGTTCAGCCTGCAGCCGTTCACCTCCCGCGACCTGATGCTGCGCTCGCTGGCGGACCGCATCCTCGACCTCGCGCAGCTGCAGTTCCTGTACCCGAACGTGGCCAAGGACGACGTGTTCGCCAAGTACTACACCAAGCCAGGTCGGTGGCGGGGGGTGGGGTTACCTTCGCGTGTGGAGTACACTAATAATAAAATTCTAACTGATCGCTCTCTGTACATGAACGATATATGAGTAAAAACATATTAGGGGTCTTTGTGAACGCAATAGAAGAAAAAAAACAATAATTGTTGGAATTTGTGTCTGTTTGTCTGTGCGTTTGTGCACGCTAATCTCAGAAACGGTTTAACCGAATTAGTTCTGGTTTTCACTAATGTATTGCAGTAAGCATCACCTAATACTTAAAGTTTGTTTCATTGCAATACTTCCATAAATAAAAAAAGTTATAAATTAATTTAAAATAATGTTATGGGTTAGTTTTCGTGAAGCGAAGCGAGGGCGGTTTGCTGGTGTACAATGAGGTTAACGTTTGGATGAGGTCCGGGGCGGTGAGCGCGCGCCAACCTATATCAGCCTATTCGTTCCCTTCTTGAACATGATATTTTATATATAGGAACGTGATGTATTTGAACATTTTACGGCAGAGAAATGAATTTTAGATAAAGTGAGTGGGGATTTTTTTTTTTCCTTTAGAAAGAATTGTTTTCGTTAATACAACGCACCATAACAAGTGTCATTCCAAGAAAATCAGGAGATTAGGAAATATAGTTAAAAATTTTAATCAGGTAAATTTTTTTTTTAATTATTAAAATGTAATATAAAGCACTACTTAAATAAATTTCACATAACCACAATTCATACAAATATTTCGAATTTATTAAAAACAATTAGTGATTGTAAAATTTGTTGAAACAAATATTCTATATACATAAATAGACGGAAACAAAACAGTTTAGTAACATCCTCTTGTTTGTTTGTCAGATAATTATATTTTAGTTCGGTAAGTATTGCCCGCTTTGATCTCGTTAATTAAAACAATTCTATAGAGACAACTAATATCAGTCAACAGTATACGTAGGAGACTGTCACGGGTACGGTGACCCGAGTGATGGCAGCACCGCCGCTGTGACTCTACAACGGAACCGAGCTAATGAGTAGGTGTTATTGCGGGACGTACTCGCGTTTCAGCTGCGCCGGGGGCTGGTGCCTCCCTGCTAGGAACTGGAACACGATTTATTTTTAAGTATTGTGAAAACTAAATTCTTGTGGAAACATTATTCAGCGCGAAATCGATGTCTGACCGTGACGCCAGCGGTGCTGCTCGTTGATAATTCCAGTTTACATAATAGTCCTGTATAGGTAATACCTTAGCCGTGTCGGTTAGCCGTCGCCGCCGAGAGACGGCGCCGACCGACCGGGACGCAACGTAACCGCGGCGCGCTGTTCCAGAGAACGAGATGCTGAAGAACGGCTACGTGAAGCCGGTGCTGGTGACCACGCTGCCGCCGTACATGTCCCCGTCGCCGGCGTACGCGCACTCGCCGGACTCGCACCGGAACACGCCCAGCGTGCACAGCAGGTGAGTGTCGCGCGCCACTCGACCGCAGACGGACGGCAAGATGTGATCTTCGCTCGTGGTCCGAACGAACGAACGGGGTTATATTTTTTTTTTATATATAAAAACTAGAACGGGAGCGTAGGAATTGTAAATAAAAAAACTTTAACAGTCTAAGGGACTATTGTGTGATAATTTTATTGTGAAAATTAAGTTTTATTGTATTTAACATATTGGAAAACTAATATTAATACAAAATGAAAAGTTGTATAAATAAATATATATATTTTTAATGAAATATATGACATGTTGAGTGAGTCGGTTAGAATCGAGTACTCTAATGACATCGGACCTTGAGAATGGTCTACGACGAAGATTGCATCTTCGCTCCCTTTTTTTTGTGACTATGGTCAATTGTCTTTGGTCTGTATCGAACACTATAAAGGGGGTTGGGGTAAAGTAGCATTTTATTAGCGTCGATGGAAACGTCAATGTTGCAACCACAACCCCGCGGTGTGCAAGGGTCGTGCGCCTGTATTGTATGTTCTCCGGTTACTTTGCGGAGGTGGAGTACCGCTCGACTCGACCTTCACTCAGCCCTCAGTTGTACAGGTGTGGTCGTTGAGTGCCGTTCGATTTTCTTTTCCTCCTTAAATGTCTAAAGATATTTAACGCTTGTAATTGTAATTGAAACTATGTTGCTTTCGTACACAAGTAGTATTAATAATCTGTATGAATAAATGTGATATACACATTTTGTTTTACACAAAAATAACTTTTAAGTATTAATTTATGTTTTATTATTGACTCGGTAAAAATAACATTATAAATAATGATTGATAACTGTGCATAATTCAATTGTATTTATAAGTGCGAAATTTCATTTTAATTATATCTGTAATTACGCTAAAGGTTTATTTTTCTTTACCTATGTAAAAGCTTGTATTTAAATTAAATTAGTTAATTTAATTTATGAGTTAGAACTTTGTAGTCTTATTATTTTTATAATCTGTTGATACTTTTTAAAGCACCGAAGAAACTAGTTATGATCTTTTAAAATTCGTTAGTAATCTATATGTTATAACAATTGAAGTTTCTCGATGCGACATCTATAAAAGGCTTGGAACAGATTAAGATCCAAATTTAGATTATATCACTCTTTTACAGAAAAATACATTGTAATTACTTGTGTCAGTCGGCGATGTAGTTTCAATCCAAAATAGTTTATTTTTTACAAAGTTTGAGTTTAGGAAGAGACTAACGTGCGAAATAATGACCACACGCTGGACGCAGGTGTCACATAAGAAAATGATGCAAGCAGATACGGCGGATGAATAGTGCGGTTTACTTATTTTTTTGTTTTTCACACAGGAATTTTCTAAAAAAAAAAACTGTTTACACAAGGTCACTGTCGATTCTCTGTTAGAGTTGTTCAATGCGCAATCGTTCCGCAATCGGCGCCGTCCCGAGTTCGGATTTTGAACTTCGCTCACGTCATGTACGACGAATTTAGTGATAGATGCGTTATTGTTGCCAGTAAATTAAATGACTTTTCCAATTTTTATTATTCACGCTGCTTACAAATTGCTATTAACCAACTTTTTTTTTGTTTGTTATTTTTATAAATATATTTTTTTTGTTCTTCCAAAGGTACATGCTAGACTTTTAGAGTATACGAGAAAAATGACATCTGAGAATTATAAATTTATTTTTTAATTTTAGTTTATATTAATTGTAGAATTTTAAGTTGCTTTAAGTTAATAGTCACATCCTTTTTTATGTTTTTACAATTTTTTTTTGTACGAAATCTATAAAAAATTTGCTTCCGAATAGAATGTATGTTTATATGTATTTTTTTTCTATGTACATTTAGATAAAAAATGGAATTATTATTTTAACAGATTTTACATTATCTTGAAATAAGTTTTATTTTATTAATTTAGTTTTTTTTTTTTTTTTGAATAATTTTTACTAAGAAATTCATAATATTCTCGCTTCTAGCTACTTAAATAAAAACATAAATTAATTAGATTCAAATAAGTTAAGTGCATTGCAATATTTGCCACTAAGAAATTGACGAAGAAAATTTTTCAAATTTTTTTTGAGTATTATTAGGCCTAAGATATTTTTTTTTTATGTAGGAAAGTAATTTTTTAATAATTCGTATCGTGTGCAGTGCTTTTACACGGCTGTTACACTTTACACAGTAAGAGTATGTGTCCGAGGTTTATTTATAGGTTTACAAATAAACTTCGTAACCAAAACTTCGAAGAACAAACATCCGCCCAAACTTGTGCATTTATATATTTTGTTTTCCCTTTAGTGACAATCGGAAAACCAAAGTATTTTTTTAAACATCTACTGATCTCCAGTCGCCGTGACTTTTTTCCCGCTTTTTTTTATTTGCTTGCCTTTGCGCCATTTCTCCCGTCATCAATTAATTGTCATTGCTAGTGTTGCAATAAAAAAATTCGTAATACATCAATGCAAAGTTTAAACGTTACTTAATTTGCATAACGAGACTGTCCGATGTTTTATTTTTTTTTTAATTAGTAATAATGTTGTCTATTATTAATAATATTTTTATTATAATTTTCAAGCTGCGGCACAACGATCCTTCAGCTGTAAAGGGATACGACATTTCGATGTTATTCGGTTATTTTGTATCGATATACAATCGATTTATCGATATTGAAAATCGATTCTGGACTATTAAGCACCGCGGGCGAGTTAACGTTAAACGATGGAGGAATTTTCAATTTTATTGTTTTTCTAAGCATTGATATAAAACCAACAATAATGGATATTAATTTTATCCAAAGACAATGAGCTTTCTTCGGCAATTCGTTAAAACCGAGGTAAAAAGAGTCATTAGCCAGAGCCGGCGTTGCTCTGGTGTCGCCAATATCTATATGCAACGGTATCTCCGAATTAATTTTCATGCTTATTCCTGAACTAGCAACCCGCCCCGGCTGCGCTCGAGTGCATTTTAATGGGAAGTGCGCTCGGTAACACATATATTAGGTACACACATACATATATGTTATTCTGTAACATATCACTGGCTCCATTGGTTTAGTCTGCGAGTTCGTCGGAAAGGGATGTATCCAACCTCATCTATCCGGTAGGGCCTCGGTTAAGAATTATATTATCGGTGTTCATTTCTAAATCATTTAATCATGTAGGTATTCAGTAAATACACTTATGAACGTCATTTTTTGTTTCTACCGCCGTTTCGAAAAGGTGCTTTAACAATGAGGAGAAGAAAATGCGAATGAAACTACTCGGCACATCTTTTAAACGACACATGGTAGTTACAAAAGTTTAAACCTGTACGGAACTGGTTTTAACACTGTTATTTCCAGACGTGCTTGTCATTAATGTACTCATCTATATTATAATATCCTTTGCCTATAAGTTGTGTTTTAATGCATCGCTTAAAAGTCCCAATGGGCAACTCGCGTATCAACTTAGGAATCTTATTGTAAAAACGAACTCCGAGCCCCATAAAGGAACGCTGAATGTTATTGAGTAATTAATACTATTACTGGTATTATTATGTCGCCCGCTCACCCTACCCCGTGAGTCAGCCGGCAATCGTCACGTCACGGCCCGGGTGGAAGCCTGAGAGCCATACGTCACCATCGGCCGATATGCGTCCCGATGCGTTGTCGGCTAAGAAAGTAGAAAGAAAGGACCGGCTCTCGAGCCCCAAGCTCTTTAAATGTAATGGTCATTTGGTTTATACTTCATTTAAAATGTTAATACTAAAGTGGCCTTCACGTGGAATTTTTTTTTTAATTATAATGTTTGGTTTAACTTTGCTTTCGATGAACAGGCTTCGACTTACTAAACTTTTTCAAATCGTCTAAATCAAATCTTTCAAATCTGTCTATCTGATACGATGACCCCATAGCCCAGTTGGTAGTGACCCCGCTTACCGAGCTAGGGATTCGATTCCCGTCCGGAGCGGACATTTGTGACAGATAAATGTTTGTTCTCGGATCGTGGGTGTGTGTGATGTCACATTTGTGTGTGTCCACGCCGCCCGCGACACACGGAAAACTAGTGCGGGGGTGTGAGTGTGTTAACGTTTATTTAGTAATTCATCCGGCTGTCCGAACACGTACGACACTAACCACTGAACAGAATCAAAAGATTCGTTGCATGCTTTTAAAATTTAAATTGTAATTGTAAGGATTCTTTTTATACCAGAAAATAGATATGTTCCCTCGCACTATTCCAAAGCAAAGCCAGGGCGGGTTACTAGTTCATAATAATAATAATAGTAAAATAGTTTTAACTGCACCTCCGATCACTCGCGCCACTCCTACGTGCGCTCGTTGACTCGGTCGCGGTGGAGAGAGAGAGAGAGATATATGTATGTCAATTCGGTCTCAAAATTATAGATAGGTTATATAAATGAAGTTTACATGTTTCGATGTATTTTGCGATCTATGTTAATATCTATTATATATATATATATATATATACAATTGTTAAGAAGGATGTTCACGTGATAGGCTTGGGATATGAACGTCTTTGGTTGGTGTAATTCGATTCGTTGAGGGCTCGGTGTAGTCGCCGTGAGACAACCGTGGATAGTAAAAAAGTTGTGGCACACAATGTGCACTTTATATTAAACATGGTCATTACGCTTCCCGCTTCAATGAACATAACACATATTTATCTATATTAAGAATAACTATATAATATTTTAAGATACCCTCAACTGCGAGATTCAGGATAACGTTCACTAACGCCATCTATTGGCATTTATTTGAACTGTATTGAATAAGTGAACTGTAAACAATATATAAAAATTAATATTGGGGGTTTTTAAATGACACGCGCTCATTGTGACACGTAGCGTTTTGTTTGTGTAGACTTGAGGGTAGTTATACATTTTGTGGGTATTTTGAATGCGTTGTTAGTAGACGCGGCGCAACTAAAGCAGCGAAATGAAATTGTCTAGCCCGATAGCCTAATAGCGTAGCTGTACACTCACACATTCAGTGCATTTATTATCAATATATCACACATTCATCAACCTCTGTAATAGTTCAGTTAAACTCTGACCTTTGGCCCGAACGGACGTCGATTAGTGCGGACTCGGGTTTGCCGAGTCTGTTATAAGCTGTTAGTTGGAAAAGGAAAGTTAGAGGTTGCTTGAAAGAGACAAGAATAGTCACGTATGCATCCTTCTCACGTGTTTGTGAGTTTTCTTCTATATGTACATTTATATGGAGGTAATGTGCTTCGCGCCATGGATGTAAGGGAGGGGTGGTTTATTGTAAATGGCATAAGCATGCATTGAGTTTTCCATTGGATTTTTGATTTAATGTTTGAATTTTCACTCAAATTTACAGTTTCTGATAATCTGTTTAGGCACTCAGTTGTTTTGATCTACGCAATAGATTTTGATGTGGTCTTTATCATTTAGATACAGGCGGCGGTCAATACCATGGGAAAAACAAATATTTTATATTTTCCAAAGGGAAAAGCAGATTGGAAACTTGTTGAGGCGCGAATTGTGAGTAACTCAGATTTCACCGAACTCCTCCTCTACGTAGTTTCCGCTATTTGCCAACTAGTGGCAAACATCTTAAACTATCGGAATATTCTTTTTATTCGATTAATAACAATTTACAGGCTGTAAATGTATGTTTGAAAATTTCTGAGTACATTTTTTATTTCCATTATTACTTGTGTAATAACAACGAAAATGTTGACACATTTTTTAAATTGTTCCTACATTTGCAACATTCTATAACATTTGAAATAATATTATTGACACGAGCAGTTTTAACATTAATTTATTTTTTTATTTATCTTATTTAAAAAAGTGAGTTGTCTGTTGAAATTTTTAAGTTCTAGTTCAGTGCCGTGTAAACATTACACGCACAAATTCTTTTATAATATTTTGCATAACATTGAAAACATACCATTACGAAATCCAACGTTACCGCATTTAGCAATATGATTATCTCCTGGTAGTATAAATTCCTGCTCTACGTTAATTAATACATATACAGAATCTAGGCCTACCTTAATAATTGGCTATAATATTTGTTGTCTGTGAGACGTATTATTGTAACGGCCAGACAAATCTACATGTCAAACGCCAATTGTTTTTATCGTAATCGATCAACCAATTAATTAATCAATTAACCAATTAATTAATCAATCAATAAAACAATCTATCAATCAAACAAAGGAAAATCTGTTGACAATCAGAAACAGGTATTGAATTGTTTTGTCTTTGTCTATTTGTATAAACATTAAAAAAATGTTCCTTAAAATCTGACGTAGGATGTTCGATGATTTGGGAGTGGGGGAGAGGGGTTAAAGGTTTAAATGATTATTTTGACAGTTTGACATACCGGTCGAGAGCTGTCCTATCCCCGGAGAGTCGCGTCCTACATCCAAGGCGTGAGATTGCGGTGTTTATATTAGATTATTGTATGTAAATTCAATTGAGACTTTGGAACAACTTGCACATCTTTACTAGTGTTAATGTGTATACAGGGTGTATTGAAGATGTTAAGGAAAATTTTTTGTACCTCCCATCAAAATTTTAACCGTTCAATACGTGTCGGTTATGGAGCGTGGACACATGTTCGTGTCTGATAGAACGGAAACATACGTATTATTTTGTGTTAATGGACGGTACTGAAATCTGCCATTAAATTTTGATGAAGCTGAAGAAAATCAACATTAAGGTTTGTGGTCGTTAAGAGCACCCATATACGATTGGTCGAATATTTTACATATCTTCGTAGTAACTCATATTTCAATGAGTATTCGTTATTTCAAAGAAATTGGATCCATTTTATTTTAGACTAAGCGGATAAATTGGTAAAATAGTAATTAAGTATTATTGCGATTATTAATTGAATGAAAATATCGATTCGGTAAATCGATAAAATCAATTCGGTTAAACTCAATAGTATCACATGTAGGGATGGTGAAATCAAGGTATCAAGGTGATGTTTTTAGTTGGAAATTATCGAATTATTATTGATTTTCCGGTTACTATCATGGTTCCCATCGTCTTATGATGAGGAACGGTCTATGCAAAGACAGAAAACACTATAGACGCATCGTAATATTCCCTTTCATTCGCACAGTAAAGAAGTCGCGTCGCGCTTGTGTACAAGCGGAGCGGAAAGATGTTATTTTTGTCATTATCTATCTGTTTTTCTATAGAACCTTATCCAATTATATTTTGTTTGAGAGGATAAATTTCCAGTTTGGCCCCCTAAAATTTGAAAAAAAGAACACCCCACATGAGGGTGAAAAATAGGAGATGAAACCAAGAAATTCACCTCCTTCTCATTGAAATCTGTTTATTTTTTTGCTAAACTATTTACTTGTTTTCTTTTGCTATGAACACTCGGAAACGAAGATAATAGTTTAATTAATTAAAAAATGTATATCGATATTTTCGATTACCTAATAGTTATTTATGCAACTGTTGTCTATTAAGGGGTATTAAAACACTAATGTGTGTTTATAATGGTTATTATGTCATTGGGTGTTTTGATGTTAGCAGTAAACTAACTGTTTCAGAATCTTTTATAGAGGATTCAAAGCATGGGAGTACATAAAAGTGATTTAAGTAATAATTAAAATTTTTACACGTGTGAATAATAACGTAATAAATTAAACGCAGTGCAATACACGCAAAAAAAAACTGATCAGTCGTATATGGAAAACTGGGTAAAAACGCGAATATAAATAGAAATACAGTATTATTACGATTCGTTTTATTATAGATATAAATTGATTTTACAATTCGATATCTCATTGTTTATGTTTGAAATTTTATAAGTATATCAAAATCTTAATATCATTATGCAGTGAAGTATTTTTTACAACTGTAATTTAAAATTGATCATAAAAAATATAAGATTATTGGACGGAGTTGAAAAATTTCATATTTTATTTATTTCGGTATACATTATTTATAAAATAGTATAGATACTATTAAATATATATATTTACGTAAATGATAATCCATCCATGATATATATTTTTAAATTTAATAATTGAATAATTTTGAAATTAAAATTTGAAAAAATTACAGGTGTCAGGATAGGGTTGTTAACGATTAAGCGATTATAAATATGGTTAAAGCATATTTAATATTTACAGTTGTTATGTATTATGATAAAATTATCAAATTATTTTAAAGAATTCTGGGAAATATGTGAATTTTGAAGCTATACGGTATTTTAAATTTTTAAAATTTTGATTGATCTGTCATCACTCATATGTCAATCTTGTTTGATTGGAGTCACAACACTTTGGTATAAAAATATTGGTTTTCTAAATGTGTTCTCTAAATATTTTTAAATTTAACGTAGTTAATACTATTTATGTAAACATTTTCATTATATTTTTTACAATACATAATATATATAAAAAAAATCATAATATTTTTTTCTGACAATATAAAACAATTATTTTTAAAAACAACTGAGAAATCTTTGGGGCCACAATAACGCATTTTCTAATTATAATTTACGTAATCTTATAACGCTCAGTATTATAACAATATAAATATTTTTAATATATTATCATTTCTTTATTTCAATCAGGTGACATCAGAGCGTCATATCGGCCTTTTCTAACGAGGGTCTTAGCAAACGGTTCAGGAACTAGTTTCTGAACGTTTCGAACCGTGACATTCCTATCGAGTTAAAAACCGTCCGGCGAATTATAAAATTGACAATATACTTGCTTGGCTTCCTGGCACATGATCATTCAATCGTAACTTAAACTGACTAGGAAATAGTTTGAATGATGGTATCTAAAGCGTTAACGATGACGCGTTGACGCATCCACCGTCCCGACGTGATCAGGATGATCCTGACAACGCCTCCGACCTCGAGCATCCTTCCAATGAGATGTCAATTACCTACCCTGCAAAGAGTTTTTAACTGTTTGCGTTTAAGTTAGTCATGCTATCATGAATCAGCTGATGTGATGCAAAATGGCTTTTTAATGAACAGTTAGAAACGGTTTTATGAGTTCCCTATTGTTAATTTGTGTGTACATGGCCAAGACTGGATACATTACGAAACGTCCGCTTTGTATGAGCTTAAAATTGTTTAAGTACTGTGACATATTCATCGGCGAACTGACCAGATGCTGAGTGGTTGGTGAATATTTTTATCTTAGACTTTTCCGACCACGAGCTGTCGTTCGTAATGTCATGTAATTGAATGTTGTATTGTGATTTTCTGCTGATATAGGTGCTATCCGTTTGTTTCTTAAAGCATTTATCATGACACTGTGTTAAGTTAAGGATTATTTTGTTAATTACAGATTTAAGAACGGTACGAAAATTTAAAAGCTTGTTAAAATCGCTGAGTGTACGCAATGCATATTAATCGCGATACCGTATTTCGTTAATAACGACCGTATTATGAAATATTTAAATAAGTTTGATTACATGAATCATGTATTTGTTTGTTTATTGATACATTATGTAACAAGTAAAATCAATCGTCAGATAATTGTTACGCTTGGTCGTATTTTAGCTGAGCCGGTTCAAATCGGCTCGTACTGCGGTGGTGTGAATCGTTGTCGCGACGCGTGTGTTATGTATGTAGGCGTGACAAGAATCATTACTGCGGTATTAACACGCTTTTTGTGATTGGTGCAATGGTTTGCTTAGATGTAGTCAGTGAAATTGAAATTTTCATTGCTTTTTCTTGCAAATTGTAGCTGTATTGTATGACGGGACATTTTTATTGAATAATTATCGTGAACTTTATCAAGCATATTGCGATTGCTCTGTGTGATTGTTGTGAAATTTTATAACTATTTATTTAGAGAACATTTCGGGATGAATTTTACGATTATTATCCAGTAAACTACTGCCAACGTCACACACTCCTCCATTGGTGTAGAGCTCGCCGAAGACTGAAGCTCCATCTACTTGGACTAAATTCGTGGCGATTCTCCACAGTCCGATTCTCGAGGTCGTTTTGTTATGTATTTGAACGCGCAAATTGCGGTATGAGTCATCGAAGGTCTTCCCGGAGCGCTGTGGCATGGGGTCCTTCGAAAAAGGCGTAAAAGGAGCTCTTGTGTGAACGGCTGTGAGGCCGGCGATGTATTGGCGACTCCTGTAATGCATATCTCATCAGCTAATACTACGCTATGTCGACCACCATGCCCCTTAGTACTTGTATAATCGCATTTGAATAGAAATATTTCGAAAAACAGATGTATGATTTGTAAAAAAAAAATATTAAGCTGGCCACATCGAAGCAATTGCTTTGAAGTCGTATTTAAGTATTACCTTGTGTTTGATTGACATGTGTCTGCGCGTACAAACTTATATTAAGTAATGATTGTCGAATGGATGTGACTATTACTATACCTAGACGGTACTGGTGTTAATTAGCTGGTAAATAGATAAATAAAACATTATCTGGTATGTGAATTATTATCGAAATAATAAATGCGCTCAATGTTTTATTCTCAACGGCGTTCGCTAACCTGACGTGGATTTTGTGCCGCTAAAATTGTAATGTTTGCGACGGAGGTTGAAAGACTTTACTACGATATACTTACAATACGTTTAGGGAGCAGTGTATGACGGTATAAATAGTTTAGACTTCAGGATAAATGAATTAGCGGCCGGAGGATCCGCGACAAGTATTCCGATTTTAAATTCGATTCGTGTTGCAAATATTTTTTTGCATTTTTGTGTGAGAGGAATGTCTATGGTTTTCGGATTAAGGTTGGAAATGTTGTTTGTAATGTTTGTTGAAAATAATTTCCTACGTGGCTATCGCTTCAAGGGGAATGAAAGTTGAGTCTACCCACTTGTTGATATAAATGCACCCTCTATTCTGCTTTATTAAAATACAGGGTACATTTGTAATTTTTATTTGTATGGCAATAGTAAAGGACGTGCACCTTGGAACATGATAGACTGCGAAAGATTTAGATTAGATGTATTGTTGCTGAAACGAATGTATTGTATACAAACACAACACGTACCGTTGTCCGATAAAGAACGTGTATTCACCGTAGATATTCCTCGAGACTTTAATATAATGTATGTTGATACAGATTTATCCAATTTATAAACAACAATGTTGTGCTGTTTCGATGTGTTTATAATTACAGTTATACGTGACACGAGAACTAACGTTTCATTTCTTGATACGATAAAGAAAAATTGTCTTTGGTCGTCCGTTAAACGATTTTTGGTTCTAAAAATGGGCAGATTGATTAGAGTATGACGCCGGTGAAATGCGTCGCCGGTTTGAAAAATTTGAATTATGTGTATAAATATGTAATTGTGCGTTGTATATTTTTAATGTTGGATCAGTTATATTTTGAATTATTGTTGGATTTATTTTAATGTCTTTTTTTTAATAAATATTTTTAAACGATCCATGCGGTCGCTACATTGACCGTATCAAGGATAGATATTGGAGAAATAGTATGGGATTTTAACTGATGATTGACATAATTAAAATGCAAATCAACGAACAGATTAAATTCCGAAGTATGTTAAGTATTTATTAGTATCACTAACTGCATAAATAAAGTTATAACTGTGATAAGTAAATATTTTCAATACAATAAGGTCATATTTGTACAGATGAAACAAAATTACGTGTTTTAATGTAACTCTAGTCGCCAAACAGGCGGACGAGCCGCGCGATGGTGAGTGGTTGCCGTCGTCACGGACACCAGAGGCATCACCGAAGTGTTGTCGATCGAAAGGAGCGGGCGGCCCTCGCTATTGCATTGTTGCGTATTGTTTACATTTTCTTCGCTTGAATAACGACTTAACATGTAAAATATATACATATATATTACTAAATTGAAAGTTATTTATATGATTGTGTACGAAGTTACGCTTGTGTACAAAGACAATTTTTTTTTGTACCCATCGCGAAAATGCAACACAGACGGTCCTTTTTATTTTATATTATTTGTAATTATTATTATCACCATCATCTCCTTTTTACAATATGCACGAGAAATTCTTGATAAATAAATTGTAATTTTCGACTTTGGTCTGTGGTGCCATTTTGGCGAATTTTTTTTTTTTTTACAATTTTTTATTTCCTAATCTTACTTCATTCTACCGACCGTCCCACTCATGTGTTGCATTTTCTTTCTTTCCCGATTCCTGACGACGATGGTCGACGGTGCACGCAAACACGACCAACGCACAATAACGTACCTACTTTATCGTCGCACTGAAACATTGTTACAAAAATAATATTTCAACAATTCGCTAATGGCAACCAAATTACTCACGAGTTTAAAATACATTCGAAAATAACACACAAACATCGAACAATTCAATGTTGGCACAAACAAAACAAAATTACACTTGAAACACATATATGAGAACACAAACGACACTGGAAACACGCATGGATCTTGAAACACGCACGACCGACCCCCGAAACACTGAAACGCGCGCCGTGCGAGCAGCTACTTCAGCGCGTCGACTCCGGCGCAGAACGAGAGCAGTTTTATGGACAGCGAGCTGTTCGAGCAGATGGCTTTCGAGCCGGGCTTTGAGGAGTTTGACCTGTATGGTGGCAACATGAGTTTGAAGTGAGGTGAGTCACCGGTGGCTAGAACTTATTCTTATCCGAATTACTATGTACATATTTGTAATGTTCCTGTGTTGTAGGGAGATCTTTGTGAGAGATAATTGTCTGGTCCCAGGTCGTGGATGTTCGCTATGTCTGTTTGTGTGTTCGTGCCATCCGAAACACAGAGAATCCTAGTGGGGGTTGGGTGTGTGAGCATTCAGTTGATCGTATTAGTGGTGGTAGTACATGGTAGCGTCACCAAAGTCGCACTCGCTCGTCGGCTGTATCCCCACCACTGCAATGGAAGTTGAATATGAGCAGTTGGAGGTGACATGTCGAAGGAAATGCGTTCCATTCATTGCGGCCATTTGGAGTAGCATATTAACTCCAGGAACTATTCCAAATCGAAGGGTTTGAGGTTGGTTACAGACCCAGGATGTATTCATCAGTACCTCAATAGTACCTTTACCGTCGCGACCCATGACTGTCCCACCGGTGGGCTTGAGTTATATTAGTGCCGGTCCACACGGCGCGATGCGTCGACGTAGCGCTGTCGTTGCGTTGTTTTACATACTGATTAATCATAGTGTACACACGATGCGCTGCGTCGATGCGGCGCATACACGACTGAACTGCAGCGCCCGAAACGAAGTGGGCGGGGGTGTACTCACTGCGTCGCCGGATTACGCCGGAGCGGCAGCGCTCAGTTGTTTGTGCGTTGATAGGGAGGATACACGCAAGTTCATCTCGCTTTTTTTACGTATTTTTGTATTTAGTTTTATTAACAACGTAAAATGAGTACCATTAAAGAAGTCGACATGGATTACTTCATTACACTAGTCCAGGAAAGAGAAATTATATGAAATATAATTAGTTTTTCCGTATGTGTGGTTCTAAGGACTTAAATAAACATTCGAAGTTGGATATACTTATTCTAAAAAAATTATAAAACGCTTTTTCGTCTAAGAGTAACTCCCGATATTCTAAAAAAAAACTTGTCCACTATTTCTTCATTAAATTAAAGGACAGATTTAATGCCGTCTTGTAATTTTGCGTCGTTTTCGGTGGTGACGCGGTAATAGCAGCAACGCCAGACGTCTTTTCCAATCCATGCTTTGTATACAATGACTGCGACGATGACTGAAAATGCTCGCCGCAACGGTGCGTCGCCGCTGCGGTGACGGAACGTTACGGCTGCGTCGTAGGAACGCTGCACGGCACTGGCGCAGTGCCCGTGTGGCCGGCTACGCGTCAAAACTTTTGCGTTGCGACGACGCAAGTCAACGCGACGCGCCGTGTGGACACACCCTTAATAAATATTTTGTTACCTCGAGTTTAATGAACAAAAGCTCAAAACTGATAAAATATTATTTCGCAGTAAATATAAATGGAAGATTCTAATGTCGTGTACGCTATCGAGACCATGAAACGCGTCGAAATGTACAGTCTATAAACTGTACGAAGGTTTTCTCAAAAGGGTGAGAAATTTTGCAACTCGCGCTCGACCCGCATGCATACAGACTATCCCAGCAGCAGAGTGGTTGGAGGTTCTGATGAGGATGAGCTTGGAACCGGCTTTTTATATTTTTTTTATGTTAATAGTCGACAAACGAGCAGACGAGCCGCCTGATGGTAAGTGGTCACCGTCGCCCATGCACATCAGCGAGACCGAAGGTATCACTGATGCGTTGTCGGCCAGAAAATAAGAAGGTAAGAAAGAAAGAACTGGCTCTCGAGCCCCCGGCCGGAACACGACGAGTCGTTTGGCGGCTGACTCGAACAGGACGGTGGTAGCTAGCCAGTAATAATTCTGAGAATATAATCACTACGCGAAGCCCTATCACCGAGCAGGCTGGCTTCTGTCGCCTCTTACGACACCCTGTTTTGCCAGCATGGGATCGGTGGGAGTATTCTATGCCGCCCCAATACGGCCTAACATCCACATCACATCTCATTTTCTATCCAAACGACAGGAGCGAAACAGTCTAACACGCTTCCTACGACGGTTGGCGATCTCATTTCTTGGAAACTTCACCTCTTTCAGGTTGATGGCGGTGAAGAAACATAATGCATTACAAATTTGAAATAAGTATACCTATGTCACTTCGAGTCAATCGGTTATAACCTTAAGTGCTTTTTACTTTGTAAATTAGAATAGTTTTTCGATCAGTACCGCTCTGATGATGGCAAAGAATGGATATGTAGTAGAATGTGAAGACCAATTAAAGCTGGTTCTTAGTACATATTCTTGGGTAGTAGTATCGAGAGTTACGATGAAAAGTTTCTTACCTTGGCTGCTTTGTAGTCGATCGAAGCAAAGTCGGATCTAAGAGCCGTCAATGAAAATCTTTGTTTAAAAGAAATTGGCGGTCGAAACTCTCAAGTTGGGAATTATCCACACTAGAGCAGTGTAAAGAGCGTTGTAAGCTGAAATTATGAAGAGAGACCCCTGCTCGCGGCTGCGTTGCAGTGAAGTAAAACAAAAAGGTTTGTGCTTCAGACATGTAGCTATCTTCACAGCGGTACAATATATGCGCATTAGATGGCCGGCAACTGACAATTGTTATTGCGACTTTCGGTATACAATAAAAGTGTGCAGGCATGGAAGTTTCATTCATTGTCTAACTACATAATATTGTATCGGTGAAAATGGAAATGAAGAATAGTTAGTTCATTAGGTACCATTAGTTACCGATCTTACGTTACTGCATCCCGCACTAACGTTCCCAGTGTCGCGGGTAATTAGGTTCATTTAAAAATAAAAGTTAAAAATAACTCTTTGGATTCGTAAAACATTAATCTGTATTTCGATTACTTTTATATTAAATTGCATTGGTAGTGTGTGGTACCATATTGCTTCTGTAAGGTACCGTAGTGCTACTTTTTTATTTTAATTCATAATTTTTTAACGATTATAGGAAATACATAATTGCTCTCACTCGGTACTGCATATGATAATCTGTGAGTAATAATTAATACATTTAAATAACAGTCTTGCATTAAAAATTTAAAGGATCACTAAATAAAATGATATAAATTTTTGACGAATTATTAAAAACAATAAATTGCTGTTGTTTAGGATTGTGTAGAAACAAGTGGGATCAATCATAATGTGTTTTTGGTACTGCGGACGTGAGAATGTAGAACTTAGAAATTTTTCTTGAGGCTCCCAAGAACAGACAAATGTACGGTGTGAGACATATTGACAGTGTACCAACCGTGTTGACAGTGTACCAACCGTATTGACAGTGTACCAACCGTATTGACAGTTGCCGATTGCTTGTGTCCGACACTGGCCACTCGTCTGTGCTTAAATGTAAATTCTGTCAAAGTATATATTTATTGTGTACATTATATGTTGTGGTGCCATAACCGGGACTAATAGTTGAACAAAGTATGTAATATGTATTTGCAACAAATAAAAATAAGATCGAGATTAACTAATATATTTCAGTTTCAATTATGATTTACTAATGACATTTATGCCACTTCACGTGTCAGCGCCTGTTAGTTTTGTGTCGTTCTTTGACAGAAACTAACCGCCGTGATGACGATTATATAATTTGAATGTATTAAATAGGTTTTGTTGATATTTTTGTATTTGATTTTATTGTAATAGTTTTTAAGTTGACGAAATGAAATTATGGATAGTTTCCTGAAATAATTTAATTTTTTGATAAAAATGGACAGTGAATATATGATGGAAAACGATTTGGATAACTTCGTATTTTTTTTTTGTGTTAGAAAATATTTTAAGCAATCTTTTTGTTTTTCTTTTGTTATAGTTGTGCCATTCTGATGTTCAAATCGATAAGTTTATTGTATTTTTGCAGTTTTTTTTTTAAGTTTTACAATTTATTATCAATCGATATTAATAACCTGTATTATAAAAGGCGATAGTTTTGTAGCCTACTGGAACTCGTTTGTAGATACGATCTTACAAGGTTAATTTCTGACAAAATGTACAGGACTTTCAATGGCAATGTTATAAATTTGTAATATTTTTTTACTTATATTTTCACGTATTTTTAAAGCAGGAACGCCACCATTCCCGTATGACGTTATTTTACGGAAAATTAAACCAGTGAACGATGATCGGAGAGCAAACAGCACGGAATTATAAACTATTTAGGAGTTAATATATATATTTGTTTATTCTAGTATCGCACCTTCAGAATTAAAGTGACTTAACTTAAAATTCCTGAAATTCCAGATTTTACTATAAATTTACTTTAAAAAGCCTACTTTAAAACCCCATGGTGAAAAAGAGCCCGAATTATGAGTGAGAAAGGGCAAATGGGAAAACCTCATACATCAGTCTCTTTAAATTCACTCAAGACCATACATTTTTGGAAACTTTTTTCGTCATATCCCATAAATTGCAATTTTTGAGTTAAGTCACTTTAATTCTGAAGGTGCGGTATGTTTAACGATTCTGATATGTATTTTATCTTGTCAAAATATACATAATTTACATAATGGCATTCATTAAAACTCTTGTACTTAATACATATGTGAGCTTATTCAATAAATTGCATTTAAGTTGTTAATTGTAAATTTACCTTTTTTGATTGAGTAAGACTCTTATCTCCTGTGAACCCTATCTCTATATTTGCTATTCAATAAGCCATTCTAAATTTAAGCACATTAGTTAAATAGACATTTTGTTAAGTAAACAAAAATACGTAAATTCTAAAAAAATGTCACAATAGTAATAAGTTTTTAATATGGACAAACTTATATTTAAACGATTAGTATTTCTGAAGTTATAGACACAGAATACCTTCTTTGTATGGTTATGGAGAACCGTATTAGAATGAAAACTTTTATAACAAGTCCCGAAGTAAATGTGCATTAAAGAGAGATGCTGAGATGTATAAATATGTAAATACACAACAGGTGTTCCTTTCAATATTTTTGTTTATGAATAAGCTTGGCAAGTTTCATTTTGCTCATTAACGTTCCGCTGTTGTATTCAAAATATCTGTGTAACTATATTTGAAATTTATTAAAGTTAAGATATTCATGAATTCATATTTTATATTAATATAAAGTACGATAGCTCGGCGAGGATAAAGGCGATAGATAAAGAGTTCCACCAAATTTTCACAGTTGTCAATGTAAAAATAAACTTGGGATCCCCTTTTTTATTAATGTATGGTTATACTAAGTTGGAAAATGGAATGATGTCAAGCTACGATTGTCAGTTAAATTTATCAAACGAATTAATTTATACGAAGTGAAATTGTTTTTAAAATAGTCCCGTGGTACGTAAATCGCCTGCCTTGCGTGTCTTATTCATATTGTAACAATTATTTTTCAAAATATTAGACATTTTGCTCAGTTTCTACGTGAAAACGCTTTAAAAAGCCATTATATCACATATTTTTATAATTGCTGTAATTTTGGATTGAGCTTGCTAGCTTTTATAAATATTAAAAATAAATGTAAGACTTAGCGCACAATACAAGTGTAAAGTGACATACATATATTTGTAGTACCCAGAATTATTACATACCATTTTATAATAAAATAGATAATGCATATAGCGATGATAGTGCTGCGTCCAAAGACGTAACTGAAGCGTTGTCTACAGAAATAACTTGGCAACACCACAGGGCGGCGTCGAGCACTGTTAATGACGCAAAATGAAACGGTTCGTCTTCTAAGGATTGTGTGTCTTATAATAACAAGTCAAGATCGTACTTTTGATTTATACATCCCGGTCTATGTCACCGTGTAAACACGCAATATTTATTGTTGTTGTCTGTCTTTGGCGTCAGCCATTTTTGTAGCCACGCTGTGATGGCACCGCTTTTCTAAGAATCCTTCGCTTTATGCTTACATGTTATATAAGATACAAATTAATACATCTTTATGACAATAAAAAATAGTTTAATGTTTTAGGTCGCTTTACTATTCAGAATATGATCGGACCTTACCATCAGGTGGGACCGTCGTGAATAAACTTTTAAGGATAAAAGAAGGAATTTTTAAATAATGATGTATTGTTCGTCACACGAAATATATGTAAAAATAACTCAAAAATGTAATATTGTGATTATTGTGGCCTTAAATTGAAAAAAGCAGTGTGTCCTATCCTATTAATGATGTCCGTCCTGTGTTACTGTATATATTTTATTATTCAAAATAAAATTCATTTATTCATGTAGTATGTATTTGAAAATAGACTTATGTACGTATTTTTCGGCTTCGACTAGTTTGTTGGAAATGTGCTTTATCACGAGAGAGAAGATATTTCTCCGTAGGATTATTAAAGTTGTTTATATATTTTTTTGCGTGCAAATGTGTCCTTTTTAAACTAACGGGCTTCGTGTAAATATATATTCGTGTCGCTATTGTTGTTATACTATTACGTCTGAAGTAAACTGTCCTAAGTCACATTTAGAATTTAACTTCTGTTAAGATCAAAAATTTTATATGCACTGTTTGAACTTGACTCATGAATTTTATTGGATAAAAAAAATTTTGAATAGTAAACAATGTTTTGTAATAAAATTTCACTGTATATGTACGTGATTTGGGATATATTAATAGCATTAATAAATTCATTTAAACATGATTTCGCTTTTGGACAGAGCTAGATTCATCGAACTATCCCCGAAATTCATATATATTGTGTGAATATGAGGAATCATATTGCACAAGTTGCTCACGGGTGCCTCAATCTACAAACACACCAGTGATATTTTATAAATATAATATTTGAAATCGTCAAAGAAAGGGGTAAATGGTGTCATTGTCTTATAGATATAACATGTATTTACATATACGTATAGTTGTATGTAAAGGCACTGTGGTTAGTTAATAAATGTTCAAAATAAGTTGTATATTAACAGCCGAAAGTTACCACCTTTTGTCACCACCCACCATCCGCCGGGAATAATACAAAAGACGTCAATAGTAATGTTGATTCAGGGTACCATACCAGTCCGTGCGGATTCGATATTTAAAATAAGAAGTCAAGTGTGAATAGGCTTTTTCTAAATTAGAAAATCATATAATATAATATCAAATAATAAATCATATAATATGATCTAAGCCCGATTTCAGTTCAGTCTTAAGGCTCCATTTACACTGACTCAGAGTTGAAGCGAAATATACTTCTGTATGCGCAAGTTACAGCATACTGAGCTGTAATAGTTAAAAATTTGTATTAAGTGAATAAGATGTGCATCGCTGCGCTAAACGCCACCAAAAACAAACCGTTGGAACCGAGGAGGAAATACGCCCCGTATTTGAACTAATTTAACGGTCTAGATGCACGATTGCGCGCGATGACGTTAGCTCACGCGAGGACCCTTTAAATTTAATGCATCGTCATGTTTCGAATCTGCGCCAGTGTGGATGGAGCCTAAAGTTATATAAGTTACGCTAAGCTAATAACGTATATACTGCTAAGTATTCTGAAGTGTTACTCGTATGTAACTGTGATCCATATAAATTGTCTATGGTATTAAAAAAGGTGTAAACATATTTAGGCCAGAGTTAATTCATTTCTCTCGCGTTTTCCATGTCCACACCTGATCGAGATCAGTTACCAACAAGTGCCCCGTCTGCTGTTTCGATTGACTTTGAAGCTATCATTTTGATATTGCATTATTAACAGCCTTCGTTTCGCTTTGGACAATTCCGCGGGAAACGATTAATTTCGCGGGAAAAGTATTCTAGATTTTGACCCATAATAAAACGCTCCCATATGGCGGTTGTCGTCTAAATTTGTTGTAATTTTAGTATTATACCTGCACGAAAGGACAGACGGACACAAATTCCAAAAGAAATTTACCTAGGCCTCATGTCGATATTAAATTGTATTTATATTAAAATAAAATATATTTGATTTACTAATTCGGCAAAGTTTATTAAAGTATTAAGTTTTGTTATTAGTATAGATACATAATGCAAACTAAATTCTGAAAATAAAAGGCCTTTCAGTGGTAGACGCTTCATTTACAATTAACCCCACCAATTCACGGAGCAGTATTGTATTTTTTTTTATTGTCTGTAGTCGCTAAGTTCAGGCCAGTTGTCACAGCAAACAGGCGGGAAATTAGCCATTGTTCTTGAACTGCGGTGTGTGTGGTACAGTAAATGTTTCTTGGACGCGTTGTCATTCAATAATGAAAAGATTCAGGGGAGATCACTTGATTTAATTATGTTTAACACGTTCGGTTTTAATTATGGTAAATTAATAAGTGCCTTGAGTGTTTCATTACTATAATTATTATTATGAAATTATTATTCTTATTGCATCTGTATTTAGTAAATTAAGTCTTTACTATTGTATGATCGATGTTCTATGTATCTATAGATGTGATTAAATATTATGACTGTTGATATTTTTTATTTTTTTCCTTTTATCTTGTTAACTCGCTATATAAAAAAAAAGTTATGTTATTCGAAATTTGATTTTTTCTACTTTTATGTTAATACATCAAACTTAATGCTGGCATGTGAGTCGATTGTCGATATTCGGTACTATATTTCTTTAAGTAGGGAGGTCAAGGTCACATTGCAACCTGGTGGATATGTGGAGGTTAGCAAGCTTCATACATATTTTGGATCTCAGAACTCCCTCATGTATTAACAGATTTGGAAATTCTTTTTTTTGTTTGCAGTTGAGCAATACTTCCCGTTAGGTCTCACTTATGTACATTTGAAGGAAAAATACCACTCTTAAGGGTGAAAAACAGGAGATGAAATCATGAAATTCACCCTTTAATTTAAGTCGGTTTTTGTAAGAAAATATTTATTTGGAAAAACCTATGATTTTCGGTATATTTAAAAAGTTAGTAAAGGTTTTTATTATTCTGATTTGTTTTATTATAACAATTACTGGCGGCGTCGGAGTGTTGCCGGACAAGTAGGAGCAAGGCTGCGTTTTAACGGGCATTCTGACATTGCAACCCGGCCGTGTTAAAACTTCTCAATTTAACATCTTCATATTTTAAGCTATTAACAAAATTATTAAATTCGTACGTCTTTGTTTTTTAAGCGGATGTACACCAGCTTTAGTTAATACGTACACGAATTGACAAGTTTGGTACAAAAGATTTCACCCCATGGCCTTAAGCAGATGAATTTTTGTTGTATTTTAAAAGCAGACAAACGAGCAGACGAGCCACCTGATGGTAAATGGTCACCGTCGCCCGTGGACATGAACAAGACCAAAGGTGAGGTGAATTCGGGTGCGGAGGTAAGGAGATAAGGAAACTATCGTAATGTTTAAACGCTATTTTAATACTGACTCAATATAAATGTACTTAAGGCAAGTTTGAGACATACAACTCCATACTTCAAAGGTATCACTCATGCGTTGTCGGCCAGGAAATGAAAAGAAGGTAAGAAAGAAGGTACTGGTTCTCAAGCTATCAACCGGAACACGACGAGTCGTTTGGCGGCTAACACAAGCAGGAGGGTGGTAGCTAGCCAGGCGGGCTTCACAGAAAGATAATAATACCACTAATAATATTAATGACTTAATAATAATACTGATAATATAATCATTACGCGAAGCCCTACCACCAAGCGGGCCGGCTTCTGTCGCCTCTTACGACACCCTTTTCTACCAGCATGGGATTGGGGGGAGTTTTCTAGGCCGCCCCAATACGGCCATTTCCCGAAAATCAACATATTTCAATTTATTTTAAATTCTACATTTCCTCACTTCACGGTGCAGGTTGTTAATTGACATATTACAGACAAGCAAGTTGCATTCGCTTCGCTTCGCTGAAACTGCGCCTTACACTAAGAAATAGTACGCGCATTATGTTAAATTAATTTATAACTTTTTTATTTATGGATGGATTATTGAAAATGGTAGAAACTAGGCATGTTATGGATGTGAAATATCGGATCTGGATACGTTGGATGTGTAACGTTGTGTGTTACGGTTACGGATTATCCTATTGTTTCGAATAATTTTTCAGTTACGGTTAAGTACTTTAAAAAAAATGTATTTGCAAGGTAACACGTTCACTTTGTTTTTGGGTAGTATTTGTTATATAATGTTAAAAAAAGCAAAAATGTCTAAAAAGAGAGCGACGCAACTAGTCCATTGGCTCGGAGGGCGAAAACCTGTCATAAAGTGTTTAATTTAGATTATTTATTTGTGCTCCTATCCGATGTTACTCGAGACTTTTTATTCGGATTCGGTTACGGTTATCTACGGCAGTAACAAAAAATTGTAAGACGAGTGTGTAGATCTTTGCATTCGTAAATAAAATAAATTGATATTTTTCGTCGACCAATATTCACGGATGGGAAATTTTGTGATTAGGAATAAACAAAGCCCTTGAACAAGCTTTTCACAAATAATTTGTTTGCTGTTATTTCATTGTGTATACAAAATAAAAGTTATTGACAGTGTCGCCACCTTGCAGTTCATCGAAGATAGTCAAAAGCCGATTACCAAGGCAAGATTATTTTCCTCTGTATTTGAAAACAATGAAATATGTTCATAATGGGTTCAAATTCTAATTTAAAATCATTTAATCATTTTGAAAAGGTGTTTTAACATCGAAGAGAAGAAACAGCGATAGGAACTCGTCAACATTATTTCTAACCTTCTCATTTCCCGGCCGACAACGCATCAGTGATACCTTCGGTGTTGCCGATGTCCATGGGCGACGGCGACCACTTACCATCAGGTGGCTCGTCTGCTCGTTTGTCGGCTATTAACATAAAAAAGCACATCTTTTAAAACAACATTATTACGACAAAGCAAGTTTAAGCCTGCTCGCATGCTGTTAACGGTAATAACTCAGTTCTAAAATTAAGGATTTATTTATTTATTTATTTATTTTTTACAGTCTAACATTACAGGTTGCTAACCCAATGCGTTAGACAAATAAAACTAAACTAATCTTAATATTACTTAACAATAACAAATTACTTGAAGTAGAACTATTGCAATTTTGCTAAATTGACTATTAAAAAGGTCTACCCAACCATGGACTTTATTAATTAAAATTTTTGCCCGAGTTATTGGCTTAGCCAACAGGACGGTCTTGGACACCGGTACAACCAGCAGGTGCGGTTGCCGCCGTCTTCAGACATACATATCTATCAGGCACATATATATTTAAATAGCGCAAGACTTCTGAGTTGGACTCCATCCCACGCAATAATTTAATTAAATACGAAACGAGTGCAAACTCTCTGCGCACTCTTAATTCATTGTATCCAACCATACCCAAAACGAACAATGTCGGATACATCAAAGAGTACAAAGGATAAACCCCATACAGCTTCCAGTACAAGAGTCTCGTAAATTTGTTTTGGACTCGTTCCAACATAGTGATATATTTCGCCTCATATGGGGCCCAAACAATCGCATTGTACTCCATATGACCCCGCACCAGTGCATCGTACAGGCCTTTAACTGCGGCTATGTTAGTAAGCCCCTGCGACTGTCTTAAGACAAATCCGAGGTTCCTGTAAGCTTTTTTACAAATATTTACGATGTGATTGCGAAACCCTAACTCAGGTGAGACATAGCCACCAAGATCCCTCATCTGTGTAACACGTTGCATCGGCTCTGCTTCAATTGTATAATTATGAAGTAAAGGTGTTCGAGCACGAGTGAACGTAATGATGGCTCACTTTGTTGTGTTAAAAAGCAATTTATTTATTTTAAGCGATCGAATAATTTGCAATTGTTAAATAATTTGTTTAAATATTTTTTTTTATTTACGGTTTTACTGACGTCGATGTTGTTGGAGAGTTTTTGAAAAAAATTTCCAGTCAAAATTGAAAATGTTAGACTCACAGAAAGATTATTTAGGCTATATTTATTGGAAATTTTTTTTTTTACTTTTTGAGAGCCCAACCTGTATACACATTCACTTATTGCGCATAACTATGCCCACAAACTGCCCACACCGACTTCATTCATGATCCTATATCCATCCAGAGTAACATAAAATCACTTTTTATAATATTAATATAGATATTATTTTTAGTTATCTGTGAATATTTCTTAGGAGTGCGTTCATGACTCATTCAGATTCAGATTAAGTCATACCAGTAAGTTTGATCTACAATGTCGACTAGCAGAACCAATTAGCGCCATCTATTGTCGCCAAGGAATAACCTTAACGTTTAGTACTAGGAATTTAATTGTGTTGATTGACATTGATATTTTATTAGATTGTTTATAAAATAATGTATCAGCCGGCGTATAGAGGGCGCTATAAAAAGCTGAATCACGGTTACAACTGTTACTTGGGAATTGTATAAGAGCCGTGGTTCCAGGACTCGGAGTGCCTATTGCCAGTCCTTTATGATTCAGAAGCTTCCAACAACTCAGATGGTGCTCATAGCGTCGACGATGGTATAAGAAGTCCCCTTCAGACGACACCTTCAGTGTCAATTTTACGTGCGGATGCTTCCTAATGAAAGCACCGTTAGCGCCCTCTCCTGAGGGGGTTCGTCTCAGATGAAGGTTTCGAGGCCGTATGGCCAATACCAACCTCAATAGTGTTGCCATAAAATAATGCACTATAAATGATTCATTGTAGAACCCCTACAAGTACAAATACAATCCCGGCCGTGTCACTAATTAAGAGGGTTTCAAATAAAACAAAGATCACATATACTATGTATATTTATCACCGTCGCCCTGGATACAATACATTCACAACTCTTAATCTCACTACTTTAATAATAATATACAATAAAATAATGTACATAAATACATTACACATTACGATGAAAATACCGATCTGAAGCGCGCAGGGTTGGGTGAGTAAAACTTTTTAATCGTTAAAAAATACGTAAAAAAAATTATAACATCTTCACAAAACCGCAAAATATGAATTCTGAACTGCCATTTTGGGATTGAAAACTATAGCAAAAAAATTTTACTGAAATGTAAATCATTTCAAATGATTATTGCTAAAAATTTACAACCCTGCGTACGTATCCTTAAGTCTACAGAATACTACAAACCAAACTGTAATATGAGTAAAGTTGCAGAAAATAAAATTATGCAAGAAAGAAGAGAAGAAAATATATATTTATATTAGTAAATGACTTAATTTACAAAAAACGATAAAACTAATATTCACTGTTTC
The DNA here is from genome assembly GCA_003671415.1 of Megathymus violae. Lineage (NCBI taxonomy): Eukaryota > Metazoa > Arthropoda > Insecta > Lepidoptera > Hesperiidae > Megathymus > Megathymus violae. The sequence continues at coordinate 266,052 of PDGT01000151.1, read as the reverse complement.
CAAAACATCGAAACAATGCTCAATTTTATTGCCATAACCGAAAAAATATAATTCACAGATTAAGTAAACCGCATAGATCTACATTTATGTGATATATCTGTAATAATGATTAAAAAAAATTAAATACATAGTGTATATTAAATTGTTAATCAGGACAGACAATATATTCACAGACAACCTATGCAGCATGTCATCTTATGGCAGAAGTGAGGATATATTAAACGCTTAATATTTCAATATTATTATTATAATTCCTTAAATAATTTAAACACACATTGTGAATCAGTCATCGTATAAGATGCATATATGATGTTTTAAATAATACAGACAATTATAAGATAATATTACCGAGCAGTTTGTTAATTAAAATACCACCAATATGACTTTGAACAAAATTAAAGCGTAAGGAACCACAGCATTTAAACTCATAGTCGGCCAACGCGTACTTCTAGACAATTCGGTCGTGCGAGGGGTGTAGAAGTTTCTGGATCTACGTTCCAGGAAGTGTTCAGGGTGTGCGATTTGCAAAATGATACAGATGCCGTGCTCCGTAATTATCTCAATTACTTATAACGTGTGATAACTCTTCGCAATGATTCAATGTCTAGATGGTGTCGGGTTGTTCCCCCACACCGAAGACGATGGCCTATTGTAAGTTCTTCACACTGTGGTACTGGTTATTTTTATAGACAATATTTATTGTACACTAGGGATTTCGCATTTGTTTCGGATAATTTTGGTTACGGATATAAGATTTTTTCAGACTTTTAAAAAAAATATAATGTATTTACAAGGTTACAGTTTGATTTTTATTTCTAGGTATTATTTAGTACTATAATCATAGAAGAAACCTTTAAAAATTAAATACTAAAATAATAAGCGTATTGGCTTAGACAGCGAAAACCTGTCATAACGTATTTAATTTAGACTCAGCCCCTATCCGAAATTATTGGAAACTTTTTTATCGGATCCGCTTATGGTTTCGATTATATTTTTATTTCAGGGATCATATAGTTTCTATTACGGTTACGGAGCTCCATTACATCCCCGTTGTACACACAGTGTCCCAATCAACGGGTACTTTGTTTGTAACTAAGACATTTGATTATTTTTTTTTTTACTGTAACATTTTATATTCTATGATTGCAGATTCCCTACGCTGTCCAAGCGTACACAGAGAACGCTATATACGAATTGTATTATTCATTTTAGCTCTAATACAACAGAAAACACACTTTTTGTCTCTGGTAAACAGACTTGTTTTTTTTTCTTATATTTGATTATTATCTGTATATATAAAGATTGTGACCTGTACGTGTATAATTTAGTCCGTAATTAGTAGAAAAATGTGAAAAAAAAAAATTAAATACGTCTCAAACTGATAACATTTGATTAATTTTGAAATGTTTGATTTTTTGGGTGACATTTCAAATAATTTCTAATACTTGATGGATGAGGAGTCCAATGATTTGATCATAATAAATAAAACAGAGTATGAAAACAAGAATAAAATAACTAAGAAATGCGAATGAAATACAGCGAAAATGTTTTCCGTTCTCAGTAATCTATTATAGCGATCGCTTAACAGCGTAGAACATTCTAGTACCTATGTTCTAAAAGGTATGTGAAGTGTGGCAGGCCGTGACCATAATCGTTCTCATTATAAGAGGAGACCCTAGTCCAGCTGTAGGACAATAAGGGTTGTAATGGTTGTGATGAATAACTGTAAAAATTCATGAATTACCAACTTTCATGATAATTGGTCAAACGCTGTTGAAATCTGTTAATCCGAAAAAAAATATAACAACTCCATTTTTATACATATACATTCTCAAAAAGTGACTTTTGACTTCAAATTTAATTAAACAAACCTAGTAATAAAAAAGGTAACAGTTTTGTCTTACCTTAAATATAAACATTATATGTGTTTTAAAATAACAATTTTGTAACAAACATTCCATTTCTTGTTTAATGCGGAGCCGTATAAATTTTTTAGTCTATGGGTCCAATTAAAATCCTACAACAAATATAATCAGGTCTTGTAAACATGTCGTTGCCTAATATAAAGGCACGTGGGAGCCTTCATCATCTAGATTCATCATCTTGAATTCAAATGATGGACATATGCAATCCATTAGCTGGCTGAGTCGCGGCGCCTCCCTCCTTTTTCACCAACCAAAAACGGCCGAGTCCCGATCGCCGCCGGCCAGCTCTGACGTTTTGCTAGAATTGCGTAAATACGCTACTTTCGTCCAAAGAGTTATTAAAATATAAAGCTAGAATGAATTCAATGGTAGAATTTGATATTTTTAAGTAGATGGCGCTACCGATGCGCCTTCAAATAAACGTTTTACGCACTCACACCCTGCACTGTGATTCCATGTGTTGCGAGGGGCATAGTCATATACAGATATTACAGCACAAACGTAGATCACGCACGAATAAAACATTTATCTGTCACAAATATGTCTGCCCCGGCCTTGAATCAACCTAGGACCTCTCGCTCGGCGGGCAGGTTCGCTAATAGTTGCAGCTTGTACTTTAAATGCTGTAAGATCTTTATTACGATATTTTATTTAAAATATCACATAACTACAATCAATACTTATATAACACAACATCAACACAAAAAAATATGATTATTTCGATTATTATTCACACTTAAAAAATACACTGTTAATTAATATTAATATTACTTAATACACATTTAATTAATATTGAATTAAAATATAACGATTAAATATGATGAAATTTAATAATGCGGTTAGTTTTGTTAATAATCTGTGGCACACCTGTGTGTTTAGCACCGTATCGAAGTTGCATATGACGGGTTTGTGCCGCATATTTAACGTGTTTTTGTATGTAAAATTAAAAATAATCATTTTGGCGCACTTACAGTAAGCTGACCGTAATTCTCATGTCAAAACACAAGTTTAGATTTACCTTAGACAAATGTGTTGCTGGCACCTTTAACGAATGAAACGTTATTAGTTGTTTTTCCCGCGTTTTTTACAATGCGATTCCAAATTTTCTGTAGTGTTCTATGTTGCGTATAGAAATAATATAGTTTGTCTATGGCCAAACAGTGAGTGAGAAATAACTAATTTAGCCACAGACTGCGGTAAGTGATGTGTTGCTCAATTCTATCTGGCAGTTTCATTATTTTATAACTTATAATTCTCTAATTTATAGACATGGATCATAGAGATTATAGAGATTATATAGATCATAGAGATAGAGATGGATCATCGTAGTAAATTTGACATGAAGTGTTTCATAAGAAAACAATTATTAAGTGAATGAGAAAGAAGACAAAATGCAAGCATTTGACTGGTCCGTTACAAACTGGTTATGTTGTTAATGTAACGGCTAATAGATGGCTGTTCACTGCAACTTGGTAAAACTACTTAAACAAAAATTGATTGTTGATTAATACGTACATAGAGAAGGACATCGAATATGTATAAATGTATCAAACACAATACTCATTAGTAAGATATTTGTTTCTTTTTCGTTATTATTTATACCTATGTGCAAATGTTTAATTTCAGCTCAGTTCACATAATTTTAAGCACTCTGGTTGTGCGCCAGTAAAAGTAAACATTGTATTTACGTACATTAAATCTTACTCAAGTCGAAAATGTGTATTGTATATGTATAATGGACCTAGTTTTAATGTCTTCCCTAACTGCAATTATAAATACAATTATTAGCCACTCGTATGGAACTCCTAAAATGGAACAATGATTATTTAATTAGACAAATAAAGTACGTATATCTGATTTGATTTTATAAGTTATAATGTTTTCTGAAAATATAGTCAAGCTACTAAAATCGCGTTGGCTAAGGTTTTTACTACATGGGCATTACAATGATACTATTAAATAAAATGTAAGAAGTGTGAGATGATAGGTGACACCTAAAAAACGTTATTTTAATGGATTGTTCAGAGAAAGCACATATTATATTTTATATTACATGTACGTCGTATTGAGAAATTTTAATACACAATTAAAATATTACTTTGAAAATTAATCAAGCTGAATATGGGTAAAGGTCATTGGGTAATGCACAAACATTGTAGCCTTGCGCCAACGGAAAAGTAATGACTTTTTGATTTTACTCTCCAGCAGCGGAGCAAGACTACACAACGATGTAAGCTTCGCATCAAAACGAACCATTTAACAGGATAGTCTACACGGATGTGATTATTTGATAATCTCGCATCGTATAACGCCCATGTAATGTAATGTGGAATATTAACATACATTAACTATTTACAAGCATTCATCCATCACCATTCATCTTACAAGTGCCGTCATTCGCCGCTCCAAAACACAGAGCCGAGAAACAAATGTTTTCTGTAGATATTCAAATTGAACACATCGCAGCAACTGGTTTCATATTACTATTCGTGATTTGGTAAGCACGTTGAACATGGAGTGTTTCAAATTTGTTTGGTTGTCAATGGGTCGGTGAGATTTAGGTAACAAAATTGATATATTTTTTTAATGAATCCGGAAAATTATTAACATTGTTAATGAATTAATAAGAATCAGAAAAAAATAAGTCCTTCAGAAAACTTATAAGGTGAATATTTTTTCCTAAAAATTGGGAAATAGAATTATTACTAATAACGATACTGGCTGATCCTAGAGACATTGTTCTGTAAATTCATTGACTACGTGAACTGTATTAGAAATGTGATTTGGTTCATACATAATTTATTTTGTACTGTTTCAAAACATCATCGCTTATTGAATTATAATCAATGGTCAGTACACGAACAGACAAACCATTGAATGGAAAGTTTTAATGGCCGCTGAACCCTTGCGAGTGAAAAAAAAGCGGTGAATTTATTAAAAACATTACACGGATGACTTTTAAAAGGAGTAGTTAGCCAAGAAACAAAGAACCTTAACATGGTCACAACATGTAAACTGTAAACGTTTAGATTACACTGAGTGATAAGGAGCCCAACGACCTCCAACAGGATGACCGTTTCGTCTCGACCATTATTCAGCAGGATGCACCACAAGCAAAAGGGTGTTGGTGCGAATCCAAGGATAGGTTGGAGCCACCTGTCTGTAAAATTGTTGTTTAACTAAGCGATATGCGATGCCATGTTCTATACGGGAACTCCCCATAACTCTGTCACTTATAATTTTGCTCGTGTATTGTCCTTATTAAACCGTATAATTACCAGTTTGGGATGATGTTTCTTCGAAGTGGAAACTCGGCTACATACACAATTATATTCATTGAATGTAATTATTACTGGCTCTCTCAATCTTCGTTTTTCTATTATTTTTCAGGTTTCGAGCATGTTTGTAATTTCACTGATTCCACAATGAGGTCTTATGATCGAATGTCTTAATTCGGATGAAGGATACTGCTAAGTCGGATAAGGCTGGAAATGGCTTTATTAAGACGCATATCATATCTTGAAGAAAATGTCTTATCGTGGCAAGCTTACATGCCTGGAAAGTATAAGTTACATTTTAGAGTTTACATTAAGCTCCACTGCTCGTAGTGCATCCCGGTGAACGCACGAGGGTATGTGACGGTCCTCCTGTCGGCGGCCCCGTACGGTACAGTTAAATATTGGCAATGCTCGTGCATCGCGACCAACCTTCTAGAAACAGTCATCAAACGTTTCTTCGTGTTTCGGTTACAGTCCGAGAGAGAATAATAAGTTTCCCAGTTTACTTGGCTCTTCACGCGTCGCTGATGCCTTTGATTCTGAGGATGTCCATGGACGATGGTGAATACTTACCATCAGATGATCCGTCAGCTCGTTTGATCAAATATATATATATAAATAAATACCATAACAATGTAGCAATCAAAAATTCATTTAATGAGGGTTTACAGTCTAATAGCTTTTTAAGTTTTTTTATTGGCACCGAAATGCCATACATGAAAGTACATAACATAAAAGTTAAATAATCTGTTCGTTTTAGGTTATTAACCTAATCGTGCCATTAAATTGTTAATTACGAAAACCAACGTACGTTACCGTATAGCGCCATCTGATATTTAAAGTTAAATTTTGGAGTTTGAAAATAGATGGCGTTGTACTATACAAATTAAAAAATCTTATTTCAGTGCTATGGTTTTATGCGAAGAAAACCGTTAATGGAAAGTTGTTCGATTTTTAAATAACAAAACGACATTGATTTCTTTACAAACTTTGTTGTATGGCTTAACTTCTTGTATCTTCGTTATATATTTATTTAAATCAATGAAATCGAGTGATATCCAAATTTTAATTGAATTAGAATCTTTTTGTGACGGGGATAGTTACTATTGACATTTAAAGCAAATCACATCTAAAACATTAAACGTTCTCTTACTCCCATTGCTTGCACGATAAGCGCACTGACCTTTCTCTATAACATATTCATTTAAATAAAGGTCAGTGTGACATCAACATTTCAATAGTTTTCCAAAGAGTTTTGTATAAGCTACTGATATATTATTTCGTTCAATCCACCGACGACTCGGCATCTTCGTTCTTCGTGCAAACGTGGAAAACTATGACCGGAATCGAACCTAGGACCATACAGGAGCCCATGCCGTAGAAACACCAGGAGTATCCTCCAGTTACATCTCGGAGGAGACCTGTTATAAAAAAAAATATGACATAGTACTAATGCATCTCCGATTTGCTTCAGGAAAACATGATTTTCACATTTAAAATTTTTGTTGAATTGTCTGTTGATGAGTTTAGAAATTTCGCAGGTCTAACGAATAATTTATCAAACGTGCAGCGCGTGCGCGAGGGGACACTGTCCCAGAATTCTACTAGCGTTAAGGGAAGAACGGCGTAGTGACCTCACAGCGGAATTACGCTTATCACACTCAGCATAATTATTTATTCACAATATTATTCTGCATCAAGTGACAACCGTAATATACTGTTGTTATATCAAAACAGCCTTTTTACCAATGTCAAATGCGACGGATCAGATCTTTCGGATGGTTTGGAAATTAATAAAATAAGTTAATTTTTGACAACAATCCCACTTTGATTATTACGCTCGTTTATTTTTGGTTGTGTATCGTCCGTAGACAATGACAGCAATTGTGTATGACAAGCTGAAAGAAGTGATAACTCACGGTTTTCTGTCAAATTCAAATTGACGTTTACCATTTCGGATGTTTTAAATACAGTATGCTTAATGTATAGTCTTTATCTATTACTAATAATAAAATTCTAACTGATCGCTTTCTGTACATGAACGATATACGATATTTCCAATTCATTTGCCGTTCAAGCCGTTCAACTTTGGAATGCTCTTCCCGACAATCTCAGAAAACCAATCACTAGACTGAACTTCAAGAGAAAACTTTGCGATCTCCTCCAAAACAGCTAAATTTGCCATCACTACATTCCCTATGTATTTTTATAGCTATATGTATATACCGTTTGTTAATATACATTTACAGTAATTTTTGCTATACTTAATATTTATATATATATGTATATATTTTATTTATTTGGGTTAACAAACAGTAAACAACAAAGATTACAATTAAATAACAATTATAAACGCTGCATTATGTCGCTAACCAACACCGTCAACCACAGATTACTACAAAAATAAACAAAAATGTTATATAAAGTGGAGGAATACCTTCGTTTTAAATTAGAATTTCATTGTTCTTACAGACTCCTCAACAGGAGAAGTCAGTAATACTTGTTTTTTAAATAAGCCAGGACGAGTATTTATCAAATCCAAATCTTTAAAGTTATCATTATAGCTGCGTATCATCTGATATATAGGTGAGCGTTTACCAGCATTAGTGCAACATTTAGCAATAGCGAAAAATGGCTTTTTCTTACGAATATAAGTGCTACGAGGTACAGTATAATATAATTTATCATTAAGAGGTATGCAGTCGTATTTCCCATGGTAAATGTCAAATAAAAGAATCGATACAAGCTGAAGACGTCTAGTTTTAAGCGTTTGAATGTTATACTTTTTAAGAAGAGAAATATATGGGTGTTTACTATGGCCGAATTTATAACTCAAACGTCTTAAGTATTTCTTTTGTACTGATTCGAGCGCATTTATATACTTTTGATAAAATGGATTCCAAACAGATACTGCATATTCTAATTGAGATCGAACGAGACACTTGTAGATGTAAAGTAAAGTAGACAATTGGGTAAACGCCACATATTGTATATATATACAATATTATTATATTTATATGTATATATGTTGTTTATCTATAAATAGTATTTACATATGGTATATTTTATCTATCCTTATTTTATTTTAATCTTATGCATCGCCTTCGTCGCTTCTCAATTTTGCCTGAAGGTTGACTGGCAGAGAATGCTTATAGCTTATTTGTTTATGTTTCAAAAGAAATAAATAAATATGAGAAAAAACATTATTACGGGCCTTTATTAACGCAATAGAACACAAAACAATAGTTATTAGAATTTTTGTCTGTTTGTCTGTGCGTTTGTTCCCACTAATCTCAGAAACGGCTCAACCCATTTCGTTCTGGTTTTTATATTTAGGATTTTAGTAGTTAATATTATGGGTCATAATTAAGAACACTTTTGATCGCGGGAAATGAATCTGTTCCCGCGGGTTAGGAAATAAAACTCAATACTGATATTTTATTAAGAGGCCAGTAAATAAAATGTTGACTGGCTGCCTGCAACTATTACAATAATTAATTAATGTGTTTTTATTCACAGAAGCAGAAAAATCCATTCCTAAAACAATGCGTTAACTATTTTATAAACATAAGTCATTGGTTTCCTGAAGCAAAGCGAATGTGGTTTACTAATATTATAGAAATTTTAACTACTTGGTATATTACATAATCATCTCACAGATTAATTATACTTATTAAGTAGAAATTTAAAACGGCGTCTCATTTACTTAAATAATCTATGCTTTTCGAAATCTAGCAGTGGACGCAAGAAATGACATATGTCAGTGTATTTACTAAATACAAATGTGACTCAATGATTTCCAATTAAATTTTTTGCATTATTGAACGTCCTATCCTACATAACGCCATCTATTATCAATGTCGAGAAGCACAAGATAACTCACCAGCCGTAGGCGGCACAGAGACCGCCGCCAAGCTCTGGAACATTCTAACGAGTCCGTAGGAGGACGCGATGCGCGCCGTCCCAAACGCATCGGCGAGCAACACTGGTACCAGCAGAAACCAGCACCCTAGGCAGAGTCCGTACGCACCTAGAAAATATATTTTGAAATATAAATAAAAAAAAAATACAATAAACCGAATAGTTACACAAAAGGAATATTTATTAGTTTGTCATGTCAAGAATGTATGTTTAGGCACATTTCGTTACACGAGAGAGAAGGAAGATATAATTCGGACGTTAGAGGTATTGAGGAGTGAAAGAGAGCGACGTATACACTCAGTACAAAGTGTCGTGATTTGGGTGTACGCGTCAGACGCTCTTATGTACAGTGGCGGTACCGCGTGCTGTATAATTAATATTTATCATTATATCCTTTGATTGTTTAATTATATCAGTGAACAGTTATTATGTATGTGTAAATTAAGAAAATTTAATCAATAATGACGTCTCTAAGAATAGCTTTCACCAGTGTTCATTTTTATCGTGTTCTTGGTGTGTGCCGCTGGCGGAGACATTGCCTGCTGATGAAGAAGTTTTCATCTAGTGTGTGCGTTACACAATATTATCTTCATATATATAAAGTAGGTTTGGACTCTGTGCGGATCTGGTTTCGACACTGTCATCTCCAGCCGTCCTTGTCGCTTTACCTACAAGCTGTGCTTTCTTCTCCTCAAAAACTCATGTTACTTTAATCTGTATATATAGCTGTGATTGCTCTTTTCTGCAATACAATATTAAATAATAACCTTAACGGCTGGACCGATTTTGATGAAACTTTTTGTGTGTGTTTAAGATCCATCACAATAAAACCTACAACTACTACTCAGTACAAAAGTTACCACTATAAGCTTACCTGAAGCGACCGCCAGCGCCCACCACGACGTGAGACTGGGCAGAGTCAACACAGCCACCCCGGCAACCAGGATACTGCGAATTGTAATGTTTTAATAACCACAAGAGTGCCACTGGTCGGGTCACCTCTCACAATGGCGGAGGTTACGGTCATAGTCTACCACCCTGGCCAACATAATGGAGAACGGTCCGATATGCAGGTTTCCTCACGATGTTTTCCTCCGCCGAAATTAGTGATAATTAATCTGTAATGCAGAGGAAATTAGCGTGCAACGTTAGAATTCGCGTGTCTCGTGCAGTAGACCTGCGTTCAAACTGTATTGTCTGACAACGAGTTGCAAGCGTCATCGGTACGTCATCGATTCATGCTTCGACGGAGTCTAGATGGTTCCGTGAGAGCCGGCGAGGGGCACTCCTCTGCAGTCGGTGAGACAGCACCGCGTCTAGAAACTGTCCTCCGACAGTCACTATCGTGTCACTACCAACAGGCGTCGAGGATGCGTTGCCGCTTGTTAACTCTTAGACGCTGCATCGGAAACATACTTTCAGATGGATACCAGATAGGTGTGGTGCAGAACTTAGGGATCTCCAACAAGAGACACTTCATTGTATAACCTCGTCCGTCGTACTACAGACACGGGGGAGTTTACTGATTACAGGATGAATGAACAACTGAAATCCTTGTTAACCAGAAGCTTTTTACAAAAGCTTATCTACTTAAAAACTACGCCATCGCGTCAATAAGTCTCTAACGTGAGGAGGTTTCGATGAAGAAGCGGCATAAAGCAATATTTTCTTTTCACAGCTGCAAATAACATTAACAGTATTTATGGTTATATATCGAACTCCTGTGCAATTAGTTTTGTCTTTAGAATAATGATTCAGTGCTCAATTCTATGATAAATTACACTTTACAATACTCTTGTCTACAACGCTCTTCCCCAAACGCTGTTGGAGATCTGGGACCTCTACCCCTCCCCCCTACGCACGTGTCGCACGCCCCCTGCGAAAGATCTTAAAGACGTGGACGTTGTCGACTGTATCTTTGTTAGGCTCTTACCTGACAATATACGCTTTCCTCCGACAAAAAAGATGCAAGTCGCACAGGTAGCCCAGACCGAGGCGTCCGCACAGGTCTAGAACGGCACTGATGGCTACCAGATGTCCTGGAAAAAATGATTATGCTGTATAACTAATTGATTATGAAAGCGTAAAATATTTGTGATGACGAAATTTGAAAATATTAAAATAGCGATTTGTGTAGAACGGACATTGTAAACAGAGTTTGTAATATAAGACGTAGCTACTCTGTACTCTAGTCTATGTCTTGTCATATGTCAAACGCTTCACGTCAAATCATAAAGTTAATATTTTTTTTTACATAAATCCCACCTGATGGTAATGGTGATGAAGTCTAAGATGTTGAATACACTAACTTATAATAGCCTATTCACTCTCCTCTTGAACACTCCCACATCGTATGTAGCGGGAATACCGATGCGGGCAAGATATTCCAGTCCTTTGCAGTTCGCATAATGAATGAAGACGCAAACCGCGTCGTCCCAGCAGGTGGTACGTTCACTACCTCGGGACGGATACCTGTCGTACGTCGAGTTCTCCGCTGGAGGAACGGCGATGGGGGAATTAACTAGAACAATTTCTGTGCACACGCTCCAATATATACCCTATAGAAGACCGAGAGGCTGGCAACCTTGCGCCAGTGCTCAAAAGCTTTGCAGATTGGTTTCAACCAGATCTGGGTCACCAATGGGCCTCTTTGGACGCCTATCCATCGAGTCCAACGCAAATAGATTATATTTGGCAGCACCAGCCCAAATATGACAACAGTACTCCACACATGGTCGAACCCAAGCTTTATACAGGGTTAAAAGCTGATTCGGTGTGAAGTACTGCCTTGAATAATGAACTGACCAAAGTTGAGGTTCGACGATACTTCAACTCCCAACAATTGGAGACGGTCAGGGCATTCCAAGGACTCATTCTGAAAAGTAGGAGCCAAGATGAACGAGCTCCTCTTGACGCAGAATAGACACGTCTGTGTTTCAGTGGCGTTGAATCTCACAAGATTGGCATCGCTCCATTCGGACACTACACGAAATGCGAGACTCATACGTTCCACCATGGCCTCTCTTTCGGATTGTATTTCGTCTCTACTGGCCCGAGGTTTCGGAATATATTTCTCTACTACAGTGCTGTCATCTGCATACCCATAGATATCAGGTTTGAGTAGATCATTGATGTGCACCAGGAACAGAGTAGCCGATAGAATGGACCCCTGAGGAACTCCGGCGTTAGTAGCCATCGATTGCGACGAACAACCATCGACGGCAACTGTCGATAGTTAGTTGGCACGATTACCATTTTTAGGTACGCGTTGTACGTTGGCAAGCTTCCCGCACTGTCCCAGTTAGGAGAGAGAGGCGGAGCAGACGTGTCAACATAGGAAACAACTCGAATGCACATGCCTGTATTAAAATCCCTGGAATTCTATCAGGACCACCGGCTTTTTTCACATCAAGACACCGCAAGGTTTTGAGAACCTCTTTGTTCGTTATGCGGATCTCGAGATACTGCAGTGAGGTAAATCTGGTGGCATATTATTGCAAGCACCTAGACGTGAGTTTTCGGCAAACAGAGACGCAAACAAGTCCGCCTTCTCTTTAGCCGTATGAGCCAGAGGGCCATCTGGTTTTACCAATGGAGACAATGTGGGTCGACAAAAGTTAGTCTCAACCGCTTTGGCAAGAGACTGAAAAGCTCTATTGCCAGATGGTTGGTCAGAGAGTCTTGTGGCGATATGTTGGATGAATTTCAGATTCACTTTCTTTAATGCCTTTTTATAGGACTTGGCGGCTAGGTTAAAGACTTTCTTCTTCGAACTGACATCCGCAGCTTTGCGGTCTCGAGCATCAACCCAAGATAAATACGCCGAATGTTTGCGCTTCTCAACCTGAGTGCATTCGGCGTTAAACCAAGGGCGAGCTTTGCCACCGATGGGGACGTCAGAAGAGGGATGAAGTAGTCCATCGGTTGGCGTAGCACATCGGTTATAGCATCTGCACAGCTCGATGGATATTCAGAAGAAATGCAAACCTCACGCCAAGAATAAGACGCAAAGAAATGCCGCATCTTATTTCAATCTGCTGACCTGTAATGCCATACTCGCCGGACACCGTGGGAATTGAGTTCACGGGGGGAGTATGACGATACAGATTTCACCAGACAGTGATCAGAGGTACCCAATGGAGACGAGACCTGCACTTCATATCTATCTGGATCGGTTGTCAGTAGAAGGTCCAGGCAACTGGCTGTGTGACTGTCGACCTTAGGCACCCTAGTCTGTTCCTTTACCAGTTGGGAGAGACCAAGCGACATGGCAAAATTTCACGTTGCTCTCCCAGCATGGTCGGTCCTCTCATATGAGAACGGCCAATCCTGATGACACACGTTAAGTCCCCCAGAAAGACCAGTTGAGTCATAGGGTGTCAATGAAGCTCATCAGCTGCCACACTGAGGTGTTCAAATAACCGAGTTGTCTCATGGTTACCGCTGTGTGATGGGTAGACACAAGAATACAGGATCTTGTCGATTCCTGTATCTACCAAAATTCAAACTGTAGAGAAGCTGGGGTCTTCAAGGTGACGGAGACGCTGTGAGCAGATGTCATTACGGGCGTGCACGCACACTCCGGCACGTAGCTGAAAATTGTGCTCGATTATGTAACCTGGATAATCTAAGTACGCCACGCTGGATGGACATCCAATTTGCGTCTCCGTCAGGAAGAGCAAATGCGGCTGCGCAGTCTCTAGATGGTGGTGGATTGAAGAGAGGTTAGAGTGCAAACCACGTATATTTATGAAGTGCACTTTAAGTGAGGGGACGTGCAGTAGCTGTGGAAAAGGATTATGAATCCTTTTGCTTTTCACTATTTAACATACGGAATGAATAGGATGGGAAATGGCAGTTGAACGAGGCGTTGCGTCGGTGACCCCGCGATAGAGTCAGTGTCGCTGCGTCATTGGTGCCTTAGCTTTGAGACTGCGGGGAAGCCCGAATCCCCCCTGGAGATCGCCACCAGGTCCCCTCTTCCGCTTGCTAACTGGCGTGATGAGGCCGGTTGGCCGTTGGCGGGGCGGCCTTTCATGGGTGGCTGTTCCAGTACTTGGGCCCCCTACTGACTACGGTCCTCCACCGGTGCACCGTACTTCGGATCCCGCTACCCTCCAGAGCTAAGCTCACGGCGCAACAAACTCATCACAACCGGTCTCACTAACTCAACGCAACTGTTCAGACGCATTCCCCATTCGGCTTCAAAAAGTTTATTAAGTTTATGCGTCAAATCGTATCCAAAGTAAATACTAGCGGTACATGATTCCGGATGGACACAGACTGTATATCATTAGCTATAGCCATGATGATATTTTACTTTGTTATACACTATCTTTACTAGAACATAAATATGTAGTATCTGTCTGTCTGTACATTCCTTTCATCTGTCAAAATTCATGATAAATATTCGTTTTATGTCTCACTGACATCCAATTGGCCATTTTAAAAAAAATTGTCTGTCTGACTGTCTGTCTGTATGTCTAGTTATAACTCAACAACGACTCGACCGATCTCAATGAAAATTGGCTCACTAAACACGTAATTCTACACAAGATAGGCTTTAAAAAATATCAGTAAAACTAAAAACGTCTAATCAAGGCGAAAAACCAAGTTTTGACTGTTCATGCATTTATTATTATTTGGCCGCTAGTTATGTGGTGTATATTATGGTAACTGACCAGCGGCCGCCTTGGTGTGCCCCGCGGCGACGGTGTACGCCGGCAGGTAGTAGAGCGCGTACGGCGAGCCGCACGACATGAGCGCCACGGACGCGCACAGCAGCCCGAACCGCCACGACTTGAGCAGCGAGACGTCCAGGTACCTGCCGCGGGGGACGGTGCGTGAGAAGTCGCCGTAGCGGCAAGAAACTCCCAAGGAGGGCGATGCGAGTTATATATAATGTATGCGTTTATGACTGGATGATGATGGATTTGATTTCGCTTTCATATATTTATATTATTATATTATTTTTGTACACCGCTACCATCCATCCACCCATCCATCAGCCTTTGGAGGTCCACTGCTGGACATAGGCCTCCCCTAACTTGCGCCACTCTGACCGGTCCTGTGCTTTCTGAATCCAGCGGATGCCTGCTGTCTTCTTCAGGTCGTCAGTCCACCTGGTCGGGGGGCGTCCTATGCTCCTTTTTCCGAGACGTGAGCGCCATTCAAGGACCTTTCTTCCCCAACGGTTATCGGTTCCTCGAACTATATGCCCAGCCCATTGCCCCTTCAGCCGGCTAATTCTCTGAGCTATGTCGGTCACCCTCGTTCGTCTACGGATTTCATCGTTTCTTATTCGATCGCGTAGAGAAATACCGAGCATAGCTCGTTCCATAGCCCGCTGGGCGATTCTGAGCTTATGCATTAGGCCAATAGTGAAGCACCACGTCTCGGATCCATATGTTATCACTGGCAACACACACTGCTCGAACACCTTCGACTTCAAGCACTGAGGTAATTTTTTGGACGACAAGATATGACGTAGTTTCCCGAACGCAGCCCATCCGAGTTGGATCCTACGAGTGACTTCTTTCTCGAAGTTGGACTTACCCATTTGGATTACTTGTCCTAGGTAAATGTACTCGTCTACAACTTATAAACGTGGCTCAGAAGTGTAATGAGCCTGTAGTTCTTCAAAAGAGCTTTATCGCCCTTCTTAAAGAATAGCGTCACCACACCTCTGCCCCACGTTTCCGGGGTAGTTCTAGTGTTAATGACGGAATCGAACAGTTTTTGGAGCGCCACTAAAAGGGGTTTCCCACCAGCTCTTAGCAGCTCGGTTGTGATTCCGTCATCTCCCGGTGCCTTGTTATTTTTAAGCTGTTTGAGAGCTTCTCCAATCTCATACAGACTGACGTCCGGGATATCCTCTGTGTAGTGTCGGGTCAGTTTAGCTCGCTTGTCGCTCTCCTCGCGGGGAGGTGGAGCTTGAGAGGAGGCATACAACCGTCCGTAATATCTCTCAATCTCTCTCAGAACTTCCGGTTTCGACGAAACCATAGTGCCGGATTCGGTCTTCAACCTCGTAAGCTGGCTTTGCCCAATAGACAGATCCCTGGCGAACACTTTGGAGCCCTGGTTTCGCTCAATTGTGTTTTTTTTACATGATTGGCGTTGTGTTTTCGTAAATCGCGTCGCCTGCACATGGAGATCTGTTCATTGAGCCGTCGGTATTCCCTCATAGAGGTTGGAGACTGCACACATAGTTCTCGTCGATCCCTCATAAGACCAAGAGTTTGTTCTGAGAGAACCCGAGATCTACCACTAGAGTGGGTCTTGAAGTACTTCGACCCTACCTCGTGGACTGTTGTTACCATCCTGGTGTTAAACTCGTCCACTGACATGCACGGTTCTAGGCACGCAAAACGGTTTTGCAGCTCAAGTTGAAAGTTATCGGATCCCTGGATTTGGACAGATCTTGGGCGAAGCGTAGACTTCATAAGGCGTGACCGTTCCAGCTTCAGGTCGATATTTAATGTGCCTCTTACAAGACGGTGATCGCTTCCGGTTTTGAACCTGCTGATCACAGAGACATCATTAAATATGTGCCGTTTGTCTGCCAGAATGAAGTCTATCTCGCTTTTTGTGGAACCATCAGGACTTATCCAAGTCCACTTGCGTTGTGGCTTCTTTCTGAAGAAGGAGTTCATCATAAAGAGATCTTCCTTCTCCAAAAAGTTTGCCAGCAAGTGTCCTCGGTGGTTCCGTTGTCCAATTCCGTAGGGACCCACTTTCATCTCGGTGCCACTTTGCGTGCCCAGTCTCGCGTTGAAGTTCCCCATCACAACACTGAAATGAACTTTAGAGGTATGCATGGCTCTGCTTATATCCTCATACATAACCTCAACCTCATCGTCGGGATGTGTTGAAGTTGGCGCATATACCTGTATAACCTTCAACGAATACCGTTTGGCTATTCTGAGTGTAAGGTAAGCTACCCTTGCCGACACGCTCCCAACTTGCACAATGTTGTTGACGAGGTATCTGTGAATGAGAAACCCGACACCACCTTGAGACAGGTGTTCGCCCTCCCGGTGATAGATCAAGTTTCCGGATTGGAGTATTATCGTGTCCTCCCCTGGTCTTCGGACTTCAGATAAACCCACAATACTCCAGTTTAACTTGTCTATCTCTTCTTCCAGCTCTTGTACCTTGTCGTCGGTCCTCAGTGTCCTGGTGTTATATGTTGCCAGGTGCAGAAGTCGTCGTTTGGAATGGTAGCCCGATCTCTGCCGGCGATTCTTAGCACCCCCTGCCCCGCCGTTACCATAGTCGCTACCGTAACTAGGAATAGCGGGGCTGCCGGGGACTGGGGGCCGAGGCTTATTTGTGACTTGCATGCGGGGGTTTAGCCGGTAGTCACCACGCTTGGCTAGTGCGTGTTGGTGACCGCAGGTGACCTGACCGGTATTCGTTACACACATGAAGATGCTGCTGCCCATCTTCTGGATTTGTCCTATTAGTCGCCTTTTACGACATCCCAGGAAGAACGGGAGTGGTGCTATTCTACAAAGTGAACCCGGACACCACACGGGCACATACACACACCGCTACAGGAGGCTAACTCAGCGAAAGTCACCTTTTTTATACCTTAAGTAATTTTTAAATCACTGTTTGTAATTTTATTTGCTGTACAAATAAATATTATTTGTATTTGTATTAGTACATTACGTTACATACTATGAAGAACCGGCATAGAACTCCCAAGATCAATAGTGTTAATCAGTCACAAAAATACTATTTAAGTTACATGCCAAACAATAGCTCAGCACTCTTGTCCTTGGAGTATCTTCAGCCAATCAAACTACTTCCATCAACGTGGTGATGGGCCTGTTGTTACAAACACGCCATCAGGCTGGTTTGACATTGATTAATATATACTTCCAAATATATCGTGATTATATAGTGACATATAAATGAGCTCTGAACTGATTTAAATATTCAGATCATGCCTGAGCTGTTGAGATGCCCATAACGCTTAAACGCAGCTCGCAACTAATGGACGACTTATTTGAAACAAATAGTTAATTTGTCTATGGTTTGAGTTGTTTTGAGACAGGTTAGCACGTTGACTCAGTCCAGCGTGCAAAGATAAACTAGACAGTGATTTACTCATGCACCAACTGATGTTAACATTTAATATGAAATCGAAATAAGCAAAACACAAAATGACCGCGAACCGATCACAACTGTCAATCTGACAGGTGAACTGTAAACTGAGCTTTTTGTTGAATCACGTTCTAGAAATGTCTTCGTAGACTGGAGCCTGCAGATTTTATAAGATTTTTGACACATAAAAACTTTACTTTGATATGGTGTGCATGCAGCCTTTCTTCTCCTCTACTTCTGGCAACTCCTCCTTCTGTTCTTCCTCCTTCTTTATATTCACTTCGGGCTCTGTTAACTTGCTGGGTATGATCTTGCTCGGCAGTGGCGGTCGAATGTACAGCGATCTGGAAAGATAAATTTGCGTAAATTATTTAACATTTAATAAGTTTATTGACCACAACTGCTCTGTTTCAGGGAACGTTATGGAGAACTCTAGTTTGCAGGTTTCCACACGATGTCTTCGTTCACCGAAGCAAGCGATAAGTAATTAGTATTACACTCATAGTTTGAAAAATTCGAAGTGTTGATTCGAAATTGTCCCGAGGAGTTTTTTAGCAGTTTCTTCTCCTCCTTGTTAAAGCATCTTTTCGAAAAAGTAGTAGAAATACCTAAATGATCTATTTTGATGTTTTTGAATTTGAAACTTGGACACCCGGCTTGCGACAGATCGAAATATAAACATTCAAAACTTCAAATAATTACAAGATACATTTAAGTCAATAATTAAAGTTTTAAAAAACTGTTTTTGACTGAATTCAACTCTGCGGGACAAGGTATTGTATTGTACTAGCGGCTCGCCCCGACTTTGTTCGGGTTCAATAATTATGGTAATTTTAATATGATATAAGTCCATTCGGAATAATCTACCCTTGAAATGGTTAAATAATTGTTTAAATAGGCGTCGTGGTAATGGATATTACCTACGACATACACACGAACACACAAAATTATTCTATTATATAATTTAATCTTAATTTATCTATTATATCATTAATTATGTATAGATGTTTTCAGGAATAATTCCGTATAATTAAGCATTTGGTTGAATAATTTAGATTTTGTCATAGTTTTCCTGACACCTATTAGTCTGACGGTAAATTTGTTAAGCTGTCATGTTGTGTACGGTGCCGTAATCAAATGGTAAATAGTACAAGAGTTTTGCATTATAATTTTCTTATATGCCTTAAGATCATCATTTTACATACAGTTTATCAGTATTAAAAGTACGAAATTCGAAAAAAAAAAAACTATATACCTCTATGTTATGAACTAGAAATAGAATTATAAAAAAATTCAAAATATATATTCCAGATAATATACTCGTATCAATACGTTATCTATGGAAAAGTCTTCTAAAATTAAGTAAACGCTTAAAACAAATGTTCTAAAGTCTAAAAAGGTGCACCCCTAAATTAAAACTAAGCCTCCCCCCACACTATCTTTTTAATTACAATGTTGACTTAAAACATTCATAGACTCAGCATCAATTTCAACACTTAATTATAAATAATGACAACAAAATAAATTATGGTTAATATATAAAGATGTCAACTCTAAATTATAAATCAATAATCTTTGTGCCAGAAATTTTACTTAATCTGTGACTTTGTTACAATTTGGCGGGAAATTAAAAGTCTTCTCTGGACTTAACTTACGTCAACTCATCAATCCCGCCAGCGTTCGAAGCTGCGTGTTACAAAAACTCGTCTTTTACGCGGTTATTAGGTGTAATGTAATTATAATACGAATAATAAGGTTATTTTACTGTAAACCATTCTCCAAGTGTCCATTATTGATGCAAGCACGATATCTAACTCACCGACTAATTTGCCGCCGGCTCGCCTTGTAAACGCACGTGCTGTCCGTGGACAGGTCCTCCACCGAGTGCAGGATAGAGGAAGACCGCGTGGGACGCAGCCGAAGACGAGCTACCTCCCGCGGTAAGCCTACCGACATTAACAATGATGCAAGGAACGGTAGAAATAAGATCAGAGTATTGGAAAACAGGTACGGGAGCAGGCACTGGATCTAATAGGAAATAGGCGGTACAGATGCAATACTAGGATTAAGTGCAGGAATAAGACTCATCTAGAGCAGGAGCAGAAGCAACAGTAGAATTGGAACCAGAAACAGAAGCTACAGCAGGAAGTGTATCAGTTTCCGAAGCAGAAACAGGAGGAAAATCTGACGGAGTAAAAATATGAAAAGTTACAGGAGTACCGGCAGTAGATGGAGAATGATTAGGCACAGGTTTAGGGCAAAAGAAATAGCATGGAAGTAGAAGGAGTAAAAAAAGAATACAAAGAAAGCTTAAGACACGTTCCTTCATCACACCATAAGTATTTCTTTAAAATTAACTTTAATGAACCACGTCAACAATATTCTAATTAAACATCGAGCCATATAATAAAATTATAACTGATCGCTTTCTGTACATGACGGATATATGACAAGAATTATTATTTTCCTTTATTAACGCAATAGAACACAAAACAATAGTTGTTACAATTTCTGTCTGTTTGTCTGTGCGTTTGTGCACGCTAATCTCAGAAACGGCCAAACCAATTTCATTCTGGTTTTCACTAATGTATTGCAGTGACCATCACTTAACATTTAAAGTTTGTCTCATTACTATCCGTCCATAAATAAAAAAGTTATGAATCGATTAAAAATAATGTAGATACTATTTATTAGCGTAAGGCGTCATTTTTCGGAGGCAAAGCGAGAGCGGTTCGCTAGTAATTACTAAAGTTCAACTCACCAACCACACCGAGTACATCCATGCCTTCAGAGTCCTCAGAATCGGACATCTGCGAGGTGAGCGGCGGCCGGGCGACCTGGGAAGGAAGCGACTTGTTTCACGACCATACAACTCGGTACGTTGTGACGCTAGGGCGGTAAGTAGAACATTACAAGGTTGCACTCATTGCCTAATAAAAAACAAAGTGTCTGTCTATTTAACCGCGATCATTAGATAGAACTGCAACAGTGGCGTTTATGAGATTCCGATGTCTCCCACATGCATCGGATGACAACCGAGAGGGTTTTAGAGGGTAGAAATTCTCCTCCGAAGATTCCTCCCCCTCCGCCCCGAAGCAGGACAAAATACTATTGCATGAGTTTTTAAGCAGTTTTTGCCATTATATAGACGAATTTATAAAGTAAGTGTGTGAGAGAACATGAAAAAGTTTAAAAACGCCTGATAAAAAAAATTGCTTTAAATACAGTTGCTACTTGTAACTTTGATGAGTTTCATAGGAAATGATTTTCTGCTATTATTATCAATAGTATTCCAAATTTGACTGCACCATTTCCCTTCTTCATACCATTACCCTCGTACAAAACTTTTCCGGAACCAAATTAGTTGACAGTCAGAAACTGGATGGTTTAGTGGCACGTCACTAACCCATCCAGTTTAAGTATGTAGGTAACGTACCTCGATGAGACTGGGATGTATGATCTCCGAGATGAAGTTGGTACGTTTGGAGTCTTCGGTGATGAGCGAGTTCTTCTGGTTCAACGCGAGCGTCTCCGAGTCCGGCTGGAAGAGGCTCTGGAGACGGTTGTCTTTGTCAACTTTACCTGGGAATGTTTTCAAAGAACTTGTGAGTTTTAAAAAGAGGAACCCGCCCTCGGTTTCTTTTGGAAAATTCCGCGGGATCGATTCTATTTCCGGAGATCAAAAGTATCCTATATTTTATATAACGATTGAAAATTTGAACAAGATATAAATATATAAAGGGAAAGTGTAGACTAATAGTAGGATTTTAATAATTACTGAGAACAAATCGAGGATCCGTACGAATTATTAAGGAAGGTCTGTCTCCCCGTCTGTTTAAACGCGACGATATCAAACGCTACTGCACAGATTTTCATGTGGTTTTCACGCAATCCTAAATACGAGTAAAGTGACACACTTTTTGCATGTAATTAATACGCCTGTGCTTCAGCATATTATTTTAATTTAGTATTTTAACAAATGTATAATCACAATATCGAAGCGACCAACAATACTTGCATATACAAATTCCGAACTGGATGATCCGAACGACCACTCCCAAAGCATGATTTTATGGAACTTCCAGATATTAAACTGAAAGTAATACACTACACTTCGATCTCAACCAAAAGTCCGAGAGATCGGGAGAGGGCCGATCAGAAGTGGCGACAACGACGGGGAGGCCCGTCCTGATCAAAGCCACCTATAACCTCGAGAGTAGGGGCACGAACCCTGGAAAGATACATGATAAGCAAGGGAGCCACCTGTGCGTTCACGTGAGATTCCGATGTCTACCCATATGCGTCAGATGGGTAGCGAGGATTGGATAGACACGAGACATTTCACGCGACCCATGCGTAGGGACTACTGAACTCGAGGAAAACTTCTATACCCGGGCATTATACTCCAGGGGGTCATCGTTCCGCTGATGACGATGCCCCCGCTGTCGATCGGTAGGTCAGGGAGATATCTTATGAAGAAGCCAAAACCAAAAAAAGAGATCTTATGGATTATCAATACTTACTTATTTATACAGTAACTTAACTTAATACGTTAACCAACCATTCCAAGTAGAACGATCAAACTAGATGTATTATTCAGCACTTAATACTTGTTAGACAGCACATTGTACAAATCACTGTACGATGTAAACGACTGGCCGGTACTGTAGACGTGTTACTCGGACGCGTGTCAGCGTGACACTGCGGCAGCGCACGGTCGGTCACTGCTCGCCGTGCGGCGGTGTGGAACACTCGACGCCGACTGTTCCAGATCTGGCACTACGCAAGCTGTTGGAGGGCGCCACATTGACGTGGGATGCCAAAAGTTGTTGTAAAAATACATACGCTCAAACTTGTGAGTGGGTGTGGTTGTGTGTGGTACGTTAGATTTTTAATGATGTGTGCTATTAAGTAACACTCAAGGACTCAATGGCGCCTGAACGGCATTACTAAAGGTGCAAGTAAAGGATTACCATCAGTAAGGTCCTGAAGCAGCGTCGTGGTCTCGGTGCTGGTGGTGGCCGGTGGTG
>PDGT01000151.1:180887-237691 GCA_003671415.1 Megathymus violae | reverse complement strand
ATTATCTTTTGTATTCGTAATTTTTTAATTTTAAATATTGTGCATAACATGGAAATAAAAACTGTATTTCATAATGATTTAAATATGTTGACTTTTATTTGTTTTCTTAATTTTTTTTTAGTGGTCTCAAACTTTTGACCGGTAGTGTATATAGATATATATATATCTATTTTACATAGTCTATCTGCGCAATCACGCGTTCTCACTACATACCGAGTTTCATTAAGATCGGTCGAGCCGTTCTTGTGTTATAACGGGACATACACTAAAATCTCAACAGATTTAACTAGCAGAGAATAGATCTAGGTTATAAGGAGAGCGCGAACTTTGTAAATGTATTTGCCAATTATCTTCTAAACCACATCTTTCCGAAAATTGATTATGTTTCAAAAGAACATTATTCTTGATGGATAGGCTCAGTCCTGGATTTTCAATTTCTTTCAGGCGGGGCAAAAATTGAAAAATGCCGCCCCCGCCCACTTATATTTATTTTTACCTTTATCATCTTTATAATTTCAGCTACTTGTACTAAAATTTATTCTGTGGTCAAAGTTAAGTGAATGATAAGTTGTTCATTCGTCTGTAAAGTGTGAATTTGGCCGCCCTTTCAATTTGCCGCCCGGGGCATGGGCCCCGGCTTGCCCCCCCTAGATCCGGGGCAGGATAGGCTATGCATCAGGTAAATATAATAAATTTTTCAACCGAACAAAGTCATGAAAAACATTATAAAGTAAGATGTTGTGGAGTCGTCCTCACCGAGAGCCAAGCAGAGCGTGGACAGTGCCGCGGGTATCCACGAGGCGACCGACTCGCTGGAGTCCGGGAACGTCTCCATGATCTCCACGTACAGCACGCCGTACGACTTGAAGAGCCCCGCCACCCAGAACTGCACCAGGAACGCCCCGAACACCACCACCCAGCCGTAGCCTCCGTCCGGAGGGTTGGACAGACTGGAGATGGCACGTAAATTCGTTTAGCCACAAATCAATGTCTAACATCGAAGCTCTTCATAGCTTAATTTAGTTTGGAGTTCCGGTACTGTAAATTTAATATGATTTGACTTCCGGATTGGCGTGACTTACTACTTCCGTTGAACACGGTATAAATAGAGTGACAATCGACTCGGCGGCGGCATTGTTGGATCAAGTGTAGCACGAACAACTGTACGCGTGAACTAATAAACACTTCAGTAGTCGTTACGTTTGGCTTCATTTCTACCGACTCGTCCTGGGGTCTTATATATACAATTGCAAACTACCCTCGCTTCGCTTCAGAAAAACTATGACTTACGCTAAGAAATAGCATCTGCATTGTTTTACAACTGGGTTTTTCTTGTTCTATGAATTACAATATTAATTTATAACTTTTTTAATTATGGACAGATTGCAATGAAACAAACTTTAAGTATTAAGGGATGCTCACTGCAATACATTAGTGAGAACCAGGACAAAATCTGTTAGGTCGGTTCTAAGATTACCGCGAGCAAACGCACAGACAAACAGACAAAAATTCTAATAACTATTGCTTTGTGTTCTATTGCGTTAATAAATACCCGTAATAATGTTTTTTATCCCATATTTCGTTCATGTACAGAAAACGATCAGTTAGAAATTTATTATATGTATAGATTTACCATCCTCATCTTTGACACTAAAATTACCGAATCCAAAAATTAGAAAAAGAAAAATTTATATAGTTGTAGCTAGCAGAAATATTAATCTTTTCACAATATTACCACGGGAAATAGATTCAAAGTTGATTAAATTTATACTGTTAATAGTTTACAAAAAAGCAGTGACTTTAACAAAACACCATGGATAGCTGTCACTGAAATGACGTCAAAAACACCATGTCACTAAAATGACGTCATCTGAAACCTCCACACTTGCCCGGAACGGTAAAACGGTAAAACGCTTCAGCGTCATCCATTTTCAGGGCTGGTTGCTTCGGCAGGTGAGCAGTTAGTTGCACTGCAAGAGCCGCCATGAGTGACCGCGTGTACCTATGTGCCCTAAATGTTTTTCCCAGTATTAACATAAATGAAACTCAGGTTGAAGAGTTCATTAACGAGGTTGAGAGTTGCTTTACTAATCCTTGCACTAATACTCACTCAGTGGATCCAGAAGACGGCCGGAGTTTTCTGGACGCAGCCAACAGAGGACGGGCGGTGACGGACGAGAGCGTTAGCAACGAGTCCTCCTCTTGCTCCACTGGTGACATTGCTGTCAGGTACGCGCCTACTTGCTGCGAAATTAACCAGAAGACTATTAGAAAAGAAGACCGATAGACTAGCAGGCCGATAGATTTTTAGTTATTAATGAGGGTTATTATTCATGAGCAGAACATATATAGACTTCGATAATAGACCAAAGAGATCCAGAAGAATATTAATTTTCATTCCAATGTATCAGTAAACCAGTATCAGGTTAATGTCATATCAACCTTCTGCAACCTCCAGTTCTACTTGGATCTACAATCTTATAGATCGTAGTATTCTGATCTGATCTATACTCTTTAACTTAAGGTATTTTGAGTAGTTCTCTATAATTGTAAACGTTTGTTAACGAGTGTATATGAAAGCACTGTACACTGTTTTATCTACTTGAAGTACAAAATTCTGTTAAAATTGTCAACAGACCAGTAGACCGGAGTAGACTAATAGACCGGAAAAGACCAATAAACTTTTACTTACAGTTGCTAACGGAAGCTCAAGTAGTAGGCTAACGGGGCGGTCCCTGGGCTCCGGGCGGTCGCGTTGCTCAGGAGGAGCAGACTGGATGGACAAAAGCGATCCTGCTTGTGACAAAACAGAGGCCAGGGCAGCCTGCAACAAGATTAATACCTCGATCTTAATTAAGACAATTAGCTTTAGGAAAAACTCAAAATTATTACTGTTTTCTCCTAATAACTAATTTGGGAAATTGTAAATGTGAAAGGCAAAGGTAATGTATCTAGCCATCCGACTGTCAAATGATTCATTAGCCGATTAATAAATGACTAGTAACAGCCTGCAAAAGACCCCTTTCTTCTTGACTCCGCACTAACCTGCAATAATTGTGCATTGTTGTCACTAATGGGTGAATGGCGCAGGTTCCTCTGTTCCGGGTCACAAGCCTGACCACTCAGTTTAATTCCGATGGTACATGGATAGTGGTACGATTGATAACTTGCCTGTCTTGTTCTTTCTTCAAAATAATCCGTCAAATGTTTCAGATTCAAAGTCAAATCGGATTCACTGTTTTTAAATTCCTGCTATTAGTTTACAATCTGCCTAAATTTATTTCTATATCTTTTTCAATCCTTCAAAAAATAAAAGTGAATAAAAAGTTATTCATCCACTCAAGTTCAAATTATTATTTTTTAAATTTGAAGTGACTCTTAATAGTTTTTTTTACACAAATATATTTTATTGTTATATTAAACACAGAAATATTAAAATTTGAAACATAAATTTTCTGCGCCATCTATGTTCCCGTTGAAATAGTAAGTAATGAACATTATTACGACGTAAAAAGACAGATGAATGTAGAAAAGCCCAAATGTCATTGTGACTCAAATACAAATCCAACTGGTTTGTTTAATAACAAATAAACATCAAAGAATAAAAAATTGACCAAAGTAGGAAATAATTATAATTTTTTTTATTTTATATTACATGTTTTAGGCAGCGTGTCTCTGAAGATATTAACATTGGTATAATTGTCCGGTGGATTGGTTGCAAGGTAAATCCCAACGAACACTGCAACTACATACAATTTATTGTATCCAGAGATATTTTATTTTTTATTTATTTAAACTTTATTATACAAAACTACAAAATGTGGACTTAAAGCTAGAACCATTCTGTGCCACCCGACCTTTAGAAGAGCTGAAAACATTGAAGGCGATGGTGAGGGGGTTTTTGGAAATATGGTAGAATAGTTACATGAAAAAAACTTGTACATAAATATCTATATAAATCTGTAATGTCTCTCTGCCTTTACATACCTTTTTTTTATCAAATTTCATGATGAGTATTCGTTTTATAACACACTAAAATCAATTTGAGCTATTCGAAAATTATTGTTTCAGTTATTACTCAAGAACAGCTTGGCCGAATTTCGTGAAAATTTGTATGTAATGAAAAAAAGTGTTTGAGCAGATGTTTGACTATACAAAATTTATCTATATAGATTATATAATCTGTCCGTTTGTCATTAAGACATACCTCCTCGATGTTGTCTCCCGGCAGGTCGACGGAGCAGGACAGCGGCGCGACTGGTGGCGGTGCCGAGGTCGCCAACACTTGACTGTCCATATCAGACAGCTCCTGTAACAGTAATATGTAATCATACTGATGTATTTGGAATAAACTATCAAATCAGATCTATGCGGGTAGTTGTACATTATATACATCATTATTACAAATTTAATATATTTTGCCTTGATCAGACGTCGGAGTTTTGAGTCATAACGAAACACACGAAAATCTCAACAGATTTATATAGTAGTACCTATAGATTTGTAATATTTTAATTTTTAATTAACGGTAATTAATTTTTTTACCATGGCAACAATGTATTTTCTTTCTTCCTGTTTTTTATGTGAAATGGCCAGTATGTAGTCTTAAATAAATTAATTTTAACTTGTATTTGAGAAGCAAGGGCGGTTTACTCCTTATGTAAATACAACCTTAGTCCATCCGGGATAATATACTTTTCAAATGGAAAAAGAAGTGTTCGAATAGCTGCCGTGTTACAGGATATTACACTCACCATAGAGATAAACACACAAAATTCACACTCTCTCTTTATAATATTAGCGTAGATACGTTATGATAGTTTTGACCCCGAAAACGAAGGTCACTATACCTCGATATATATCACGAAGTCTACTACGTACCACTGGTCGCCGTCTGTGTGGCGGAACCACCCACAACAGATCAATACTCAAACCTTCAACGGAATATTTCATTTGCGTACCGAGACTGTCTACCGGAATCTATACAGATAATAAAATACAGTGCCTGAATCTTACAACGGAAACTTTTTGGAAAATTTAATCTAGGCACACTTTGTTATCGATCGATGAGGTTATAGTTAATACTATTAATTCGTCATTTATTAATATTTTAGTATTATTTAAATATCTACATATTATTGTATCATATTTCATAGTAGTATCGTTGATAAGTATCATTAAGCGACATCTATGTACAAGATATTAAATCAAATATGTAATATTGTAAATAGCGCCATCTGTTATTTATAAAAGTTAATACTTCCCATGTGGTGGAGTATATAATGCTACAAAATTAAAAATCATAGCAGCTAGGCTCGTTTATACGGAATTGATGTGTTCCCTATCCTAGTGTCATTATAATCGTCTCGTTTCTCTAATATTCATTCTGAGATTAAACCGCCTATGTATAAATATACTCTGTGGATAACCAATAATCCCTTTCCCTAAAGGGGGTCGCATCAGATGTCGGCTTCAAGGCCTCCAGGCCAAAGCCAGCCTCGGGTGGTGTTTAGTGGGTAGGCCCCTAGGTTTCTCGGGAGTCCCACATAACCAGCGCAGCCGGCTGCGCTGGTATGCTATGAGCATTCACCACCCCCTCCCCCGCTTCCCGGAGGGTAGCCCTTTTTCCAATCGTCTGGGCGCAAAAAAAAAAAAACCAATAAGTAGAACGCTCGCACGAGGGATAAAATTTTTAGAAGTTACTAGTTTAGTTTACTAAAGTAAACAAAAATACTTCTAAAAATTTTAAACATAAATGTTTATATAAGAATTAAGATTTTTATTTAAGTAGTTATATTTTTTTATCTTAAAAGCCGATAAACGAGCAGATGAGCCATCTGATGGTAAGTGGTTACCATCGCCCATGGACATCAACAAGACCAAAGGTATCACTGATGCGTTGTCGGCCAGGAGATGAGAAGAAGGTAATTAAGAACGTACTGACTCTCAAGCCCCCAGCCGGAACACGACGAGTCGTTTGGCGGCTGACTCCAGCAGGAGGGTGGTGGCTAGCCAGACAGGCTTCACGGAAAGATAATAATATCGCTAATAATATTCATGACTTACTAATAACACTGATAATATAATCCTTACGTGAAGTCCTACCAGTTAGCAGGCTTGCTTCTGTCGTCTCTTACGACACCCTTTTCTACCAGCATGAGATTGGGAGGAGTATTCTATGCCGCTCCAATACGGCCAGAATGTATATATAAACACTTCATTGATATCAATAAAGAAAAGGTTTTATATGCATTTCAGCGACTTCATCTCATTACATGTAAAGGGCTTTATCCATCCTTAAGTCCAAACAAACCTCCCTGCTCGTGATCAATCCTGCTGAACATCGGACGAGTCACTCCTGTTGGAGGTCATAAGCTCCGTAGATACACTACTCATTTCAGTACCCGCCTGGCTAACTACCACCCCTAAGGAAATTATTTTGCAGGGTTTAATTGCATTTTCGGCAACTAGTAATGAACGGGATACCGCTTTCGTGATTGTCGGTAACGCATCGGTGATGCTTTTGGTGTTACGCGCGGTGTGAGCCACAGCTGATCAGATTGCATTAAATAGGTGAAGGACATTAATGTATAGATGGATGGATAATGACAAGGACGTCTGGAGATAATAGTGTCGAATCCATCCGCGCAGGTTTAAACTTACTTTGTAATAGCCATATTGGGTTGTTTAAAAGATGTGCTGGGGAGTTCTGTCGCTCTTACTTCTCCACAATGTTAATGCTTTAACGTTTTACCTTTTCGCAACGGTAGTAGAAGCAAAAAACACCGCGACAATTGTATTCACAGAATATTTAGACTATTTAATGATTTTGAATTAGAATTTGCTTGTTGTTCGTACAAGTTGAATTAAAACTCGACTCCCGTATATTAAGTGATTGCTTTGAAACTGATTTCTTTTTTTTTCATTTTATTCTAAATAATGACGTAAAGATTACAACTGTACTCTGCACATACTTTGATTACAATACAACAAATCGCAAGCCATGTCGGGCATGCACGTGTCGGTGCCACGCACCCACCCACCGCACACCATCATAGATTACCGTCTACACTAATGACAAATCGGGAAGCAAAAGCGTAAAAAAACCTTCAATCTGTAACAACTTATGAAGATTTTCATTTAAATAAAAAAGGTTTGAGTGTCATCAGTGCACATTCAAAACAAATAAATTAAGTAAAGAAAATAAGTTAAACGG
Organism: Megathymus violae; assembly: GCA_003671415.1. NCBI lineage: Eukaryota > Metazoa > Arthropoda > Insecta > Lepidoptera > Hesperiidae > Megathymus > Megathymus violae. The sequence continues at coordinate 230,475 of PDGT01000151.1, read as the reverse complement.
TTTAATTGAATATAAAGATAATAATGATAATTTTTTTCTTATTATTTTTTTGTCTGATCAATGCACTAGATTGATGACGAGAGTGGTGTAATGACTGGTATGTAGGATCTACCGAATTTATTTTCAAGTTTTTAGTTCTTAATTTTGTTATTCATAGTGTACTATCAGCAAGTCAATAAATATTATTATTATTATTCTATCAGTCAAGCTCTTTCATTTGGCCATATCGTTATGAAAAAATATGTCATTCGCCATTTTGTAGCGTCGGCCATTTTAGATTTGCAATGACACCGAATGTATTAAACTGTATTGTTACCAAAACTAATGGTGTGTGTACCGAATAAATCAATCTGTTAACAGAAGGAGGTCAGATTTCAATTACTTTTGACCCAAACAAACAGGGCAAAGTAAATAAAACCGTTTAGGAGCGCGTTGATCATTGTTTGCGTTGTTCTTTCCTCCTCGTCGAGTCGGCTGGGGGTTGTGACCTCATCGTTGATTTGAAGAGAGAATTTTCTCCTTTATTATGACCCTCCTGCTCCCCCAGTCTCGTGCAACATGCAGGGCATCGGCCACCTTTGTGTTGAGTATGGTGCGGATCTGATCTGACCAGCGTATCGGACATCTGCCTCTAGAAAGGTCTAGTAGGCAAAGGCCAAATACCGAACGCGCGGTGGTACCCAAAAGTACTTCGTCGTACAGGGAAGGGCGGTAACAACAAAACATCCTCTGTACAAGTCATTTACTTCAAGATGCCTTGCGACCTTATAGGATCCTACAAAAATCTCAACAACGTGTTTGACGTTACGTACAACGCCATCTAGTTTGACCCGAGTGAACTGTTTCGGTGAGTTAGTTATCTGATTTAGCAGTTTGTTCCATGATCGATTCCTTTGTAACCAAACTATCCTCAGACCATCCTAGAAGGCGGTCCCGGTGTAAGATATGGAAAGTAATCCCTTCAGGCAAACGGCTACCGTCCACTTTTCCGGTCGTGATGAGCTTCTCCAAGTTGTTATTGGATTTAACCGATTTAACCGTGCGATGTAACCGAAGAATTCGTTGTTGTTGTTTCTCTACTGTTTGGTATAAGCGGGATCTAAACTGCTAACCAGTTTACCTCCTTAAGGTTGAAACCCTGGACAGAGCAGGTCAGTGGACCGGAGTCGGCACTCAGCAACGAAGTTAAAATCAATAGAGGCTTCTGTAATCGCGCCACATATTTCGCTTTTGTGTTATAAATATACAGAAGTTTGTGGTGTTGTCTTTATTTTACCAACTGTCCGTCCCGGCTTCGATTGCGTTTAACAATTAATTTTACATCTGTATACATATAATAAAATTCTAACTGATCGCTTTCTGTACAAGAACAATATATGAGAAAAACTATTATTAGGGGCCTTTATTAACGCAATAGAACACAAAACAATAGTTGAAACAATTAATGTCCGTTTGTCTGTGCGTTTATGCCCGCTAATCTCAGAAACAGCTTATCCGATTTCGTTGTGGTTTTCACTAATGTTTTGCAGTGAGCGTCATTTAACACAGAGTTTGTTACATTGTAATCCGTCCATAAATAAAAAAGTTATGAATTAACATATGTATTTCCGATTCGCAGAACGAGAAAGTTTTTCCGAAGTGAAGCGAGTGGGGTAGTTTTTCCGAAGGGAAGCGAGGACATTTGCTAATCTTTTTATATAATTAGTGTAGACATAAGTTACCATACAAGTTTCAGTGTTCTGTAAGTCTGACTAAAAATGGAGTTCTTGGCGTCAGTCTCGAAATATGTGACAATTATAACAATACATAACAATTACAAAGTAACTAACATAGAAGAATTTTACATAGAATAAGTTAATGCCCGACAACAATCCCACCTGATGGAAAGTGGTGATGAAGTCTAAGATGGTGGACGCACTAACTTATAAGAGCCTATTCACTCTCCTCTTGAAGACTCCTACATTGTAAGAAGGCGGGAACACCGACGCGGGCAAGTTATTCGGTACGTTCACTAAATAAGGATGGATACCCGCCGTACGTCGAGTTGTTCGATGGAGTGTATCACCGAGAATTGTATCACCGAGCCTCATAAAAGATAGCACTGCGAAAGTGTCACGGAAGCGTATGAATGAGAACAGCTTATCACGATACTAAATCCGCATAGTATATCTGAGGTCGCTAAGTGTATCGAGCTGGGCGCGGCGGGTCATCGGCCGCAGACGGTGCAGCGCGGCGAATCGATACGAAACCTGCATCAGGTGGAAGCTAATGCAGCAATTGCAGCTGTTGTGGCGTTCATCTATACCAATAATAATATTCCAACTGATAGATTTCTGTACGTGAAGGATATACGAGAGAAACTATTAGACGCAATAGAACTCATAACAAAAGTTTTTAGAATTTGTATCTGTTTGTCTGTGCGTCTGTGTGCGCTAATCTCAGAAACGGCTTAACCGATTTCGTTATGATTTTCACTAATGTATCGCAGTGACCATCACTTAACACTTAAAGTTTGTCTCATTACCATCCGTCCATAAATAAAAAAAGTTATGAATCGATTAAAAATAATGTAGATACTATGTATCAGCGTAAGGCGTCATTTTTCGGAGGCAAAGCGAGAGCGGTTCGCTAGTAATTACTAAAGTTCACTAAATATTTACAGTTCGATTCATTGCAATCTGTTAATAACTAAAAAAGTTATAAATTAATCTAAAACAACGCTTTTAAACCCGATTTCTCTGAATCTACTAATAAATAAACGCTAAAATTTGTTACAGATTTGAGTCACCGAAGTGGAAACATACATCATAAGGAATTTTTTATTTGGGCATACTTTGATTTGCGAACTAAATGGTTTATGTTCATGAATAAAAGTTCACGACAGCATATATTTTTCACCTTTTATTTGAAAGCCACTATATCCAAAATAGTAAGGCATTAATACATTTAAATTGCGAAAACTAATAAAAAAAAATCTTGGACGAAATGACCAGTGATACATCAATCCATCCAACGACACCGTCGTGTCATCCGAAGCCTGCACGATCTCAAAGCAAAGCGAGATCAAAGATTGTATGGAATCTCGTCAGGTTTGAAGTGAGTGAGAGTGAGACGGCTGAAATTTTGGATGTACCTTATGGTATTGTAATTATTTATTTAATGCCGCGGATAAAAGCTCTTATTTTTATAAATTAAAAAAAAAGTAATTATTATTAGTTTTAAAAATAATTGACATATAGATTAGAATGTATGCAGGTTGGGTACGAGTTGTGCTTTCATACGCTTCTGGAGTAACTTGGCAATTAAGTCACGCACCAACCTTGGATTGTCGATACAATTGTACACCAAGCCCCATAAAAGAAAAGGAGATGGACAGAGGTGTTCAAACTTCAGCACTTCTATCAACCTCGACAATGGAGTGCACAGCTGTCAGAAGAAGCGCCAGCTGGCTGTAGAATGCAGGTCAACGCTCGGTACGGTCTCGGGGTAGCACGAAAATAATCAATACAAACCAGACGGGACTGTTTGAATGTAGAGCATTGCTGTAGAGACATGATTGGTCTGTAGAGTAGGTTGGGTTGTTTGTTACACCCGCCGCAATTTTTCACCATCGCCAGGGTTGTCTGGTAGGAAATACCTCAAGGCATTAAGTCAACCCATTGTGATATTTTTTTTAATTTTCAAAAAAGCGTAAACATACAAACTTGCCTATGGTTATCACCCGTGTATACTGAATCCATAGAGACAGTCAAAGACGCTTTTTGTGCAAAGATTCCTTGTCACATCAGATTTGTAGAATTCTCAGAATGTTATTACTTGGGTAGATAAAAAAAATCTTTGTCATTTTTTTCCTCTTAATCCTTCTCCTTAACTGTCCACTTATTTTGTATCCTTGTTTGTGGTAATTTATGTTTTTATGTAAATATTCGAAGGAATAAGTTGATCACATGGTGATGTTCACTGCCGTCCATATAAACGTAAACTGTAAACGTTCACATATTACGATCAACACACAAATATGACTTGACTTCACTCACGACCCAAGAACAAATATTTATGTCACATAAATATCTGCATTAGCCAAGAATCGAACCCGCGGCCTCTTAATTCGGTAGATAAGGCCATTATCAACTGGGCTATGGGTCATCTACAATGCTATCGGAACACCTAAAAGACGTTTGATGGTTGGTTCTAGAAGGGGTGTAGATTTTAATTGAGCAGATAAGATTGCCAGCATTTACGAGTTCCATCAGAATCGCGCAGAGTATACAGCTCAGAGACCTCAGACAGGAGGACTGTTTGTGTAGCTTCCTTCGTCGTTAGCCAGAGTGCACTATGAGCCAGACTGAGCCAGGCTCAAGGCGGGATCTTTTCACGATTATATTAGCCCAGAAAGGTGTGTAAAAATTAGATAGAAAGATACGTTTATTCAAACTTTACCTCACTTTACTTTTACTATCCTAGTTAATGAGCCATCATATAAGCTACTCGAATGCCAAGTGCCATCCAAATCTGTCCAGCGGTTTAAGTGTGATCCCAGAATAGACAAACATTTATTATTTATTAAAAAAATATGTACAAGCAGAAAAGTGATACACACAATCAGGAAACAAGAAATAGGCATAATTTGGTTACATCTTCATATCGCCTTCAAAAGGTTCAGCGTTCCTTTATGGGGCTTGGAGTTCGTTTTTACAATAAGATTCCTAAGTTGATACTTTAGTTACCTATTGAAACTTTTAAGGGACGCATTAAAATGCAACTTATAGATAAAGGATATTGTGGTTTAGATTAATATATTAATGACAAGGGCGGCTGGAGATGACGGTGTCGAAACCGGTCCCGGACAGGTTTAAACTTTTGTAATTACCGTGTGTTGTTCAAAAGATGTGCTGAGGAGTTTTTTCGCCGTTTCTTCTCCTTATTGTTAAAGCACCTTTTCGAAACGGTGGTGCAAGCGAAAAATGACGTGCATAACTGTATTTACAGAATACCTAAATGATTAAATGAATATTAATTTCACAGACATAAAAAATCTAAAAAATCATCTTTTGACCTGTATACTGACAACAAAGTGTACCTATATTAATATTTATAAAAAAAATTTCCATGAACAGATTTTTTCGAAGTACAATCTCATTATTAGTATAGATAGACAATTATAAGGCGAATCTTTGCAAGAAAAATTTAAAAAACTAAATATACTTACAATGGATCCACGATTCGCAGTATTCAGCTGTTCATCCGAAAGAATGTCGATTGACATACAAACAATCTACTAAAAAAATCGACAAACGTGGATTATATACGAGTATCATTTGATTACTTCCATCCATTTTCGTAAGCTGCAGTGCTCTTTTATGGGGCTCTGTATAAAGTTTTCGTAATACTACCAAAGTCGATTTGTGATTTGCTCGTAATAATGTTCAAGGAACATGCGAAAAACGAGTTTAAAGAAAGGGTATTAACTGTGGATGAACATATCAATAGCATGAACGTTTTGAAATCAATGCCGCTGCGTGTTCCGCTCGTGTTATATTAGCAAATAATTCTGTAATAATTTTACATATTTTTTTTTTATATATATCCTGGGGAGCATTGTTTTCGGCACAGACTGTAGGTGAACATATTGACGACAAGGATGCCTGGAAATAACAGTATCGAAACCATTTCTGCACAGGTTTAAACTTACATTGTAATTGTCGTGTGTTGATTTAAAGTTGATAAAAGAAGTGCTGAGGAGTTTCTTTCGTCGTGCTAAAGCGCCTTTTCTATAGCGGAAATAAAAAATGACGTGCATAATTGTATTTATATAGAAACTTAAAAAAAATACGCAAACTTACTGACACAACTGAAAAATGTCAGTACGCGAAGGAGCCGATCACAGACCTCTGTGTGGAAGACCTCCATTCAACCCAATAGGGTATCGCTGCTCTAAATATGTTCTAAATTACAATTCAATCCGTTCATTAGATCAGAAAATTTCAAAAGCGTGGCTTTTTCTTTGAATATACAAAACCAGAAAGATGGGCTACCTTGAAACGATAAATATGTCAGTAGTGCTACAATGACTCATATACCAACAGAGCTGAGTACGTTCCCTCGACGCGGACACGCCCACGCGACATCGACGAAAGGTCAAAATAAATAGATTGAGTTGTGCGAACAGGACGACATCTATAGACAGAGACAGAAGATACTTTGGACAACTGATTAGCGCGACACACGAGAAAAAAAATAACTATTATTATGCAATGTTCATTATAAATAATAGATATTCAACGATTTTCAATAACATGGATCAGAGTCACGGTTACTCTGTCGGTTACTAGTTAAAAGTTAGTCATTTGAACTGTAATGGGTGCTATCGATTTTAAACCGAAACGAAAAATTTGTAATTCAGTTATCTAACAGATGAACCTTAAAGCTTATTCCGCGGTGAGATAACAATTAAATGTAAATGTTTTAAATATAATGAGTGGTAATAATTATGTTAAACATCAACATAATAAATTAATATATGTATGTTTGTGTGTATATAAAGTAATTTAGAAACAATGCCATTGATTTGTGAGCCTACAAAATTACCGCAATAGCTGAGACCTTTTTACCACTGACCTCAATATGACACTCAATTACTCTGATTATTTTATGTTCATTACCAACAAACGAGCAGACGAACCGCCCGATGGTGAGTGGTCACCGTCGCCCATGGACATCAGCAAAACCAAAGAAATCACTGATGTGTTGTTGGCCAGGAAGTGAGAAGAAGTTATGAAATAAATTATTGCCTCACAAGCCCCCAGCCGGAAAATCATGAGTCGTTTGGCGGCTGACTCAAGCAAAAGCTGGTAGTAGCTAACCAGGCAGGCTTCACGGAAAGATAAGAATACCAGTAATAATGTTAATAACTTAACATATTTATCCATTACTAATAACCCGTTTCCGCATAGCTTCGGAAGAAATGGCACATTCACAAATAATAACCGCTCGCGAAAAAATAATTACTCGTTTTTATGACGTGTTTTAATTTTAATAATCATTCATGTTTTCTCCGTACATTCAAATCTTCCCTATGAATCACTCAATTCATTGATAAGAAGAAGATGCATATAGAAGTTTTAAAATCATCACGTTAAGAGAAACAGATAAACAAGTACTTTTTTTTGCACTGTGCATGGTTATGTCAATATCTAGTTATGTATGTAATGTCGATAAATGGATATCGCTGGGGAATAGGAAATAAACGTTAGTCTGGAATTTCTGTTGAAATAAAATATGTTTTTAATATTTTTTTTATTAATAAATAAGTTTCCGATACGTATTCTAAACGGGTAAAATGGGGCATGAAAAAACCTGACAAAACTAATTGTTTAGTAATTATTTCGCGTGTGGATGGTATTTATAATCGTATTTCCCGAAGGCCAAGAGCGGGATAAACAATTTTACTTTTATTTATAAGAATGAACTGTCAGAGTAAACTTAAAACAATTAATGCGATGTCTAGTGTGTGTATTCGAATACATTATACAATAAATGGGATCCACAGATCTCTATTCTAAGAACCTATAATAAAAAGCGTTTTATGTTCATAAATATTGTTTTTAAATTAATCTTCGCCGAAACAAATATTTGTAACAATACAAAATCTTGTAATCTCTGAAACAAATTAAAATATGGAACGGAAAGGGTCGTAGCTAGAAATTGATATTATAATTAAATTCCGTTGAAAGGAATAATATCCGCGTTAGTAAGGGTTTCCGTGTTCCGAAAAGAAAACGGGAGACCGTCTCGTTGCATTGAAACTTTTACTTCAGAAACCATTTTACAAAACATTCAGTAATTAGGTATAATAATAATAATAATTTTATACACATCATGTGTTAAATTTCTACGTAAATAAACAAATAATGTTACATAACAGTCAAACGCATATTTACGGTGTTTTTTTTTTAATTTTCTTGCTTGTAATGTTTATTAATGCGAAGATTAATTGTTTACAGACAGATATGTTGTACAACAAAATAGTAAGTGTAAACTGTACTTACCCTCTTGAAGATGAACTCCCTCGGGAGAGACATTGCCGTTGAATATCGGGAGGAGCTGGTAAGGTTATTGAACTAAAGTGATCTTCAGATTCCGTGGACTCGAGCCTGTGTACGGTTTTGGTTAAGGGGCACACGGCATCAGCCGTGTTATGCATTGGTTTTGCGTCAAATAACACACTTAAGGAAGCCGTTTTAACTATTTTCCTTTTACTTTTTAATGAAAAATTCTGTTTTTTTTAATAATAACGATTACAAAACGGTTATTAATCTGTATAAATTACGGCGCGGAAACCAACATTTTTGGCGCTATTAAAAAATATTGTTTTTTTTTCACAGATACAAAAGTTTTGGTATTTAGTTACTTTTTTAATTTTAATTAATTGTATTGCAAATTCAGTATAAAGTACGTTCGCGCGACAGGCTGTGTCTACTACGAATAGTTAAGGGTTTACGCGAACGCGCATGCGTCGAAATTTAATCGATTAAGCGCTATTGCGCATGTATTTTCCTTTCCAGTGAATAATTTCTAGGATACAAATGACTTCCCTGATCTAGCTCTATCTTTCACAACGATTGTGAAATAAACCATCTCTATATTCTTAACTTAATAATGTTACCAGCTAACAATTTTTCTTGCTGATAACAGTAGCAAAACAAGGTTTAAAATATTCTTTATTCGATTTTTATGGAAACTATATTTTTTCGATGATGAATTTAACGGTCTAAATATAGTTTTAGTGGTTTATGCTTATTTGAACGATTCACTAAAATAAAAATTCAAAAATGTATAAGGCCTAATTTACAAAACGAATAATTTGAGAAGTTACCTTATTGCACTTTATAGCATGAATATAATATTAACTTGTATAGAAAAGGCGGTTTTCTCAATAAACAGCGCAATCTTCCAGCTTCCTCTCTGAAAAATTATGATGATGATATTGACCGTATTGGGGCGGCGTAGAATACATCCCCCGATCCCACGCTGGCAGGACAGGGTGTCGTAAGAAGCGACAGAATCCGGCTTGCTTTGTGGTAGGGCTTCGCATAAGGATTACATTATCGGTATTATTAATGGGACTATTATCTTTCCGTGAAGCCTGCCTGGCTAGCTACCACCCTCCCGCTTGAGCCAGCCGCCAAACGACTCGTCGTGTTCCGGCTGGGGGCTTGAGAGACAATTCTTACTTTCTTACCTTCTCATTTCCTGGCCGACAACGCATCAGTTATACCTTTGGTTTTGCTGATGTCCATGGGCGACGGTGACCACTTACCATCAGGTGGCTCGTCTGGTCGTTTGTCGGCTATTAACATAAAAAAGGGCTATTTTAGCCGGTATCGGTACAAGATTATACAACCTTCGTAAAGTATACGTGAAGGGTTAGGTCCTGCAAAAAGCTTCCGGCTGCCTCTCTCAATCTGAGGAGCATAAACTACAAAACGGTTCCTAGTAGCGATGTTACGGATATGAAATTTCGGATCTGAATACGGATACATGAATATTTTACCGGTTTCGGTTACGGTTACGGATACGAAATTATTCCGGATTATCCGGTTGCTTCGGATGATTTCGGTTACGGATATTAGATGATTTAGGAGGCGGAAAAAAATATATAATGTAATTGATAGTATCAGGCGTTACTTTGCGGAAATTCATTGTATTAAATTAGTATTAATTTAGTTTGCAACAATCCGCAAGCACAATGTATGTTGGTATATATTTCTATACCAACAAGTGGTTCGCTCCGAAACAGAGCATCATCAGAGCAGTAGACTCTATGAGTGGTAACCGCAAACTCACATTTACGAAGTAACATGGACTTAATTTTTAGACTTTATTCATTTATTTAAATTTATAGAAAAGAACAATAGTGCTAAAAACTAATAACAAAATCTACCTAAAAATGAGAGCTACGCGGCTAATGCATCGGCTCAGCCAGCGAAACCCTGGCATAACGTGTTTTATTTAGACTCTGCCTTTTTCGAAATTATTCGAAACTTTTTTATCGGATTCGGTTACGGCTTCGGATACTCGATCATTACGGTTACGGAGCTCCATAACATCCCTAGTCCACAGTAGTACAGTTCTAGACAGTCTGCAAATTGAATATTGATATCACTAAATGCAATTTGCCGTCAGCAGCTTAATGAATCGATTTCACCTATAGTTTGCGGGCTTCCTCCAAAAGCAGTTGGGTTTTGTAGGGATTCACGATAAGAACAAAGGACTAAAACTGGAGCAGAACTCGAAGTACAAGCCAGGTTACTGTTAACTGAGGAATGCAGTAGCCATACTATTACCAGTGTGATACCAGATTGTAATGCATTGAAGATGAAGTTTGGAAACGAAGGAATCTAACTGTTCACAGATGAGACGTTCAAGGAATTTGTTTAGGGGGGATAGAAATGGGGTTATAGATTACCTACCTAGTCCGACCTTTTATAAAATGAAGAAGAATATGAAAGTGGAAACCACTATTTTTAAACTGTAATTTTTATTTATTGTACCAATTTATAAAATTACGAGGATTATAAAGGTGAAAATCCACTATTTTTTAAATATATAATTTAGGGTACCAATGGGAATCACATACTGTATATCTTGTGCTGTTAAATTAACGTTTATACACCTAATTTCTTACTACTAATACCGTTTCGGAAAGGTGCTTGGACATTAAGGAGAAGCAACGACAAAAGAACTTCTCAGCACGTCTTTTAAGACTGCGTGTACTAAACACGTATCTTAATAGGTAGAAGTTAAAAAACATTTAAATTGAATTAGTTGGTACAAGACTTTACAGATATTTTAAAGACTTACAGACTTTGAAAACGCACGTACTTTAAGTGTAAGAACTTCCAAAATAATGTACCTTTGAAATGGTAAAAGAATTGTTCAAACATGTGCCGTGGTGCAAGAGATTATCCGCGACATACACAACAAAGTTCACACTCTCTCTTTATAATATTAACATAGATCAAGGCAGTCCAAACAATATTGGAAGTTTTACATCCAAGTCCGGCTGCCGCCGCCTGGTATAAAATAAAAAATATATTTTTTGAGCTATATAAACTAATCTACAATGCTTAATACAGCTTGATTCAATTGATGACAAAAACGTTAGATAGTGTAGTGTAGGTGATGTTGAGTTGCTGAGTTTGCACTTTATGGCGATAAATGAGGCAGCAAGTAAAATTCAAACTGAAATATGTTTAGCGGAATACTATTGGCGGGAAAAAACAAATGCGTTGCCGGACCTAAGGCGGGACAATTCTTATAGAAGATATAGACACGTAATCCACCCTCGCTTCGCTTCACAAACTTCTTTAGGAACAGGGCCTTAATTATTTTAGATGTTCTTTTGTAGTAAAGTTGAAACAAATTAACTTATTATAATAACTGCAACCAGACATTTTATATTCGCTGTAAAAAATTCATTTCCCGGGATAAAAAAAGTCCTAGATATTGACCTATAAAATAAGTTACCAATATGCCAAGTGTCATCCAAAGTGGTTTTAATGTGCTATGTGGTCAGACAGAGACAATAAAACCTAACCCAACCTATATATTGGCAACAAAACTGTTTTATTTAGTTGTTATCTTTATTGTGTCTCATTCAACTGCGTGTCATACAAGTGCGTGTTGTCTAAAACGCGGGCTGTCAAAACTGACAGTGCAAAAGAGGCGCGCTAAAACTGACAGGCAATGGCAATAAACAATCAGCCAATGCCATCAAAATTCTTACTTTATTAAAAATTCCATAAAATATATAATTTTCACACCGGGCTTCATTGCAATTTTATTGTTAAGTAACAAACTGGGTTTATCGCGTTCTATGAATCAGAAATATATTCATGTATATTTTTTTTATTTAAATACAGGTTGAAATGAAACGACATATAAAGTGATGTTTACTGCAAAACATTAGTGAAAGCCTTAGCGCGCACAAACAAACAGACACAAATTCTAACAACCGTTGTTTTATAGCCTGACACCAACACAACTTGTTTTATTGCGTTAATAAAGGCCCCTAATAATAGTTCTTCTCATATGAAAGCGATTTATAATTACATGTGTACATAAAGATGATTAACGATGAGGTAAAAAGAAACTCAGTATACATTTTTTTCTTTTTATTTTTCAATATTTTCTGCAAAATCTATGAAATATCACCTTTGCAAGCTTACATATAATCAATATTTTTTTTATATTCATATATGTCACCGCATGGTCGTCAGAGTAATAATTTTTATGTTAAAACTAATTTCTTTGTCAATACTCATTGTTTAAGAACTACCTACAACTGCGTAGCAATAATTAAATCCCCACTCCGTTCAGTATAAAAGACGTCACTCGTCTTCTTTTCGCTTCAGTTGAAGGCTTAAAGGCCACAAGGCCAAAGCCAACTCGGGTGGTGTTTAGTGGGTCTGTGCGGAGCTCATTCTACATTGGTCGCTCGAAAGAGCCACACGGTAGAATTACTGCTACACAGTTCTAACTTATTGTTCAGAAACTACTCTGTAGCACTAAATTATTATCGACTGCAAAGTTTACGTTTCATTTGAAATCTACAACCGTCCTTCGTCACCTAAGTTTTTGAGTTCTAAGCCTATGTGAGTGAGTGTGAGACTTATCATCAAGGAGAACCTCCTGCTCTCACATATACTTATAGCAGGTAATTTATTATTATTGAAAATACACTTAAACATTTTATCTATCATATCATATCATATCTAATATTATCTCTGTGACGTGCTATATACGCTAGACTATAAAATAAAGTGGGTCTATTTGAACGCGACTATTACAAAAATTACTACACAAATATTAATGCAGTTTTAGTATTTGATAGTGATTGATAAGGTTGGATTGTGTCATGGCTAGGGCCCTTTTTAATTATACTTGAAATCTATAAATATTTAACATGATTGTTAAATTTAAAGATTGCTGTTTATGAATGTTACAAATATGTAAAATATCATATATCATATACCTGTAATAAATGCTGCTGAATAATATATTTGTTAAAAATTTAAACTTATTAGATTTGCCCTAGACAACTTATTAGAATTTTACTAGATCACTTATTGGGATTATACTAGACGACTTATTAAAACTGAACTATAATTTATAAAACACAACAGAATTTTAAAACAATATTACGGAACGATCTGGTGGTTGAGACAATTGTATCCTTTATTAAAAATAAAATAGGTTTTTTTTTTCAATAAGAGACAAATAACAGATAACTAGTGGGAAATGGTTCATTGCCCATAAATATTGGCAAACCAATGGTGATCCGACAAACTGACAGACAATATGCGGGGAACTGGCTTTGTTTTTTTAGAAGTGTAGTTAGCAGCCAAGCTGTTAAATTACTCTACCAACGGTGACAATTGACTCCGTATTAAACTGGGTAGTAAAAATCCCAACGACCTCAAGAACAGAAAGACCTCCCCATTGTCCCTTGTATCTCAACATTCAGTACATTTGTAATTACAAATATATTCAATAAAGCAGCTTTTTAATTTGTTAATACACAAATTTTCATATTTTTAGCCTGTCCATTTAATGTATTCAGTCTTAAGAAGTTTCTGGAAGGATCGGCCGGAAACAATAGAGGTTATAAAAAAACCTAGGTAGTAATAACATCCACATGGGATACTTCAAGTAACTCTCGCCCTTATACCTTAGGCAAAAGGGCAAATATAGCATATACGGCCGTCTTTATATGACCCACTATTGTTATGTTGATTTCCGGGTATTATTAGGGACTTTCCACGATAGGCGTAGAAGTCTGGAAGGCCCGGAAATAATATAAATAGCGGCAGGGTCGCCCACGGAGCATTCGGTTCCCGAATACGAAAGCCAAGGGTTCTCTCCCTACGAAGCGAAATCGACCTGCGATCTACGAGTGCGACTGCGACTCTGGAAGTGAAATAAAGTGTCTGCGGTACTATTGTGGCATTTCACGAACCTGCGTATCCTAACACTTAACAATATTTTACAATTTTGTAACAAATGTTTTATAAACATAAAAAAATAATGATAAAATAAAACCACGAGCAAAAAAATATGGATTCCGGATCCGATGGGGAACCAGGGGACCACGAGCATCATCGTAGGCGCGCCCATGTCGAGCTTCTGATTAGACTCAAGAAAAAGAGTGAGGAAAAGATCGCCAAGCAACAGTCGCTTATCGCTGACATTATTAAGCGTATTGACGACGAAGCGGCTGCATTTTCTCGTCGGTCACGACTGTCGCGAATTACCCCGCGTGCTTAGCCAAGCTCTCACTTGGACTCAGAGACACACGTTGGCAGGCCCGAACCCGAAAGAGGAGGAACCATCGAAGCTAGAGCTGATAGAGCGTGTCCACGGCCGAATCAGACTGATCATGGCTGTAGCAACTAGCGGCTCCAGCAAATTATACAAATCGGATATCAACAATACCAGCGGATGCATCCAGGATATTCTCGCCGACGTGTGACGTCTCTTGAGTTGGTGCTGGCTGAAAAGGAGCTCGTCTTGGAAAAATTGGCTGGAAAGTTAACAGAGGTCACAGCGCAACACCGGGAAGAGCTTCCGCTCGACAAGTAATCCCCGGGTGTGCCGTGTAGCGGCTCCAATTTCGCTACAGTGCTCAAACTATCTAAGCGGGGTGCTCCAGTGCCAGTGGTAGCGTCGGCTGGCCCGGTACTGGCCTTTTACCCCGCTGAGTACCAGCTAGGCAAAATCAAAACGGCAGAAGAAACCAAAAAGGCACTTAAAGAAGCAGTTAAGCCAGAAGGGAGGGGAGCCACTGTATGCAAAGTCAAGAAAGTTGGCAATGCTGGAGTAGTGGTCCAAACCACCGACAAGGCTGCCCTAGACAAATTGCGAACTGCGGCGCCTCCCACCCTAAGAGTAACAGAGCCCAAACAACGGCGCCCCCTAGTTGCCTTCAGAGATGTTGAAGGGAATCCAACACTCGAGGAAATACTCCCCGCTCTCCATGCGCAAAACTCAGTGCCTCAAAGATATGGACCCTAGAAAAACTGAAAGCGGATCTTAAACCTGCATTCAAGCCGAGCAAGCGAGGATGGCGGTGCGTGACAATTGTCGCTGAATGCAGTCCCGAGCTCCGTGGTGAGTTTGTCGAAAAGGCGCGAGTGTGCATGGGGTGGGAGGGCATCAAGGTCAATGACTACAACGGGGTGACCTACTGTCACAAGTGCCAGGAATATGGTCATCCTGAAAAGTTCTATCTGAAAATGAAAAGTTCTCATAAAGCGGGGAGGCCTGCACCGAAGAGAAATAATGCTGTGCCACATGTAAGAAATTCGGAAAGACAGGCAGCGATTCGCACCACACAGCGTCCAAGGACTGCTCCGCCCGATAGCACGCCAACGCGTCTGCCTTTCGAGTTAGTTACAAGGAGTTAGCGGCCATAGCACTCGATTACGATCTCGACCTGATCCTTCTGCAGGAGCAGCCTTCTACAGCGGAGTGCCAGCTCCTGTAGAAGTCACAGGGCGCAAAAGCCGGTGTTTATGTGGTCTCGCTGGAAACCCCAGTTATATACCTGGACCACGTGAGCTCCATACACTGTGCGGTTTCGTGCACCCAGGCAAAAGAGGGGCCCCTATACATAATATCTGCCTACTTCCAGTACGGTAAGAGGATCAATGCACACATCCCGAACCTGGAAGCAGTACTGGACCGCCTGAGACCGGGAGCGGTCATAATAGGGGTGGACTATAATGCCCACTCCCCCATGTGGCACAGCAAACCCAAGCACTGCTCGGGAAGGGGCAATGAGGCCACTATGCGCCGCGAAACAATGGAGGCATGGATACATGCGCGAAGCCTGATTCTCCATAATAAGCCGGACGAGCCTTCCACATTCAGCGGTCCAAATGGGGAATCCAATATTGACATCACACTAAGCAAAAGAGGACTCCACATAAACCAATGGACAGTACACGACGGAGCCAGAGTAGCGACCAGGCTTAAGTATAGAAGGGCGATGGAGGAGGCGGAGTCCTGTGACCGGGAGATCGCGGAGTCAGGGGACAAGCGTACGCAACGGCCTGTGGTCGAGTGCGGCCCCCCAGGGAGGATATGGTGGCGTATGCGGACGACGTGACTATCATCGTTGAAGGCAACACCCGTAGAGAAATCGTGTCAGTCACAGATAAGACACTATCATTGGTAGTACAATGAGGAGTACGAAATAGGCTGGGTTTAGCATCATCAAAGACGGTGATGATGATCATCAAAGGGAAGCTACAGCGGCCCCCTACTGTAAAACTGGACCAAAACCCTATAACAAGCGTAACATCTGCAAAACTTGTAGGACTTAATGACAAGCAGTCCTTTGTCCCGCACGCCAGCGACATGGGGGAAGGAGCAGCAAAATGTTTCGGGAAGTTCTCTAGAGTCTCAGGGTCTTCATTTAGGATAAATTACAGGGCGCTTAAAACCTTGTACAAAGGCACGTATGTTCCAGTGGTCACTTATGTTGTGGCTTGCTGGTACCATAGGGTGAATTAGTTAGCTGTCCGAAGCATTCTCATCAGCACACAAAGAACCGCACTCATACTCCTGATCAAGGCGTATCGCTCCGTTAGCAACACGGCATTGCCGGTGCTGGCGGGAATGCTGCCGGCGGACCTAGAGGTGACTTGTGCTGGAGCAATATACGATCGGGTCACAGAGGCTTCTCCTCCCAGAACGAAGGGTGGTGCTAAGGTAGAAGTGACCGCGCTCGTCGTTGCCCGGTGGCAGGAGCGGCGGGACTCCTGTGTGAACGGCCGGGAGCTGTACCGTTTCTTTCCGAGCGTGGCAGAGAGAATGGCAGCCCGTTATATTGAACCTGACTACGTGACATCACAGCTCCTCACAGGACATGGATGTTTTAATGGCAGATTGATTAAGATGAGGCTAAGAGAAAATAGTCACTGTAAGTGTGCATGTGAGCTGGGAGTGCCCCTTGTATGAAATTTGTAACAAATGTTTAATAAACATTTGTTACCAGTTCTTAAATAACATATCACAAATCTTTCAACTCATCGAAACACGTTTGAGTTTCAATCGATGTGAAACTAAGCAAATCAGACATGTTGTCCTTCAGATCACCTGTTTGAGTCTCCGTTGAGATGAAGTTCATTCCAGGGCTCGACGTTACACTGTCAATGAATCTATTTGATCGTGGAGAATCGTATAAACAGAAGCAGGTTTGGGTACCCTTGAGACTCAAATCAGGAGATTGGGTTTCAGATGTAATTGTCTCCTTGTTGGACCGACTCAAACCAAACTCCAACGGAAAGGTTTGAGTCTGTATATCAGATAATGAGACTGTTTCGGAGAAGAATATGGATTCTTCTTCACTAGATTTAATGGAGAGAAGATCTTCAAAGACCGTTTGCGTCGAAATTTCGTCTCGTTTCGTTTCATCGGCCTTTTCTGACCAAGACGACAAAGTGACATCGTTTTTGATGTTGTCCAGAGTTTGGGTTGCGAAGGATCGCTTTGGGCTGTCACACATATAGTCAAACTTCTCAAGGTCTGGCTTGGATTTTTTTGCCTCGGAGACCGTTTTCAACTTCCGCTTCTCAGCCTTCCTTTGCTCCTTATACTGCTGGTGCAGCAATGGATGTCGTCTTAACAAATGAACCAGAAGCCGCTCGTTGCTTTTATATTTACTGCTGCAAGCCTGACATTCGTACGTCAGATTACAGGTCTTCAAATGGCGATCGAAGTTGGGCGCCGTAGAAAAGTTCAACCTGCAAACATTGCACGTGTAATTTTCACCATGAACCTTATTGAAGTGCTGATTTAGGGATTTGCGTCCGTTGAAGTATTTACTCTTTCCAGAGTTGATGTAATAAGCACAGGTGTAGACCGAGCAATAGTATTGGATATCGATGGTGAAACTCGAATCTACATGGTGTTTTTTGATCATATGGTGAAGTAAGTCTGGTTTTTTCCTGAATGTCTCATGACAATTATGGGGGCACGGCAGTGGAATTTTTGATGTCATATCTGGCGCCATAACAGTGATGACCAAGTTGTTGTTGAATAACAAACAGGACACTGTATTCTGTGCATCGCCGTTGCCTTCCTGTTTCAAAGCTTTCGCTGAGATATTTGCTATTTTTTTCTGAAACAGATCAGATCAAATGTTCAATTAAATCATATCAATTAATTTAATATTTATATTGTGTTATATGTTATAATGACTGCATGTAAAGTATAGAGCATGAGACAACTGAAATACCAGAGGGGTTCCGAGATGCCTTCAAAGAATGTTTTGAAGTTCGAAGTTTAGACTTTTATTTTATACTTGTTAATTATAGATGGAGGCTCACTAGTCAGACATGTAAACAGCCATAGTGGATTCAGCATACCTACCATCAACTGTGTGGTACAGACCAAATGCTAATATATTATGGTAAAGATATTGATGATTAGGACGCCTGGAAATAACTGTGCCGAACCAGTTCTGCGCAGGTTAAAATTTACTTTATAATTGCCATATCTTGTTTTAAAAGATGTGATGAGGAGTTTTTTTCGGCGTTTCTTCTCCTCAACATTAAAGCACCTTTTCGGAATGGCAATAGTAACAAAAAATTATGTGCATAAGTGTATTTACAGAGTACTTAAATGGTTAAATGATTTTGAATTTGAATAGCTGTCACTGTCCTGAATCTAATCCGATGTAAATTTGAATGAATATTTCCCGAATTGATTTTTCATACATAGTGTAATCAAGGAAACAGCCCAATGTACTTACCTTAGCAGTATTCTTAAGATGAGCATCTGATTCCTGGCATTGCAAAATCCATTGCTTACATTTCATGAGCATTTCCTCACAGTTCAGACACAGCAGCTCCATTGTGCTTTCTGAATTTATTGCCTGAAATAAACACATTAAAATTTAATTCAAAATGTTTATAGGTGTTTGTATCTATATATTCATTTATAATTATGCTCAATTTTATGCTATTACTACTATGTGCAATTACAGCTAAAAACTTTAGTTGGTTGTCTATTTTATGAGTGGAATAAGTCAAGTAAATTAAGGTTTATTTCACAAAAAACTTATGAGAAAACATTGAAAAAATTAAGCAGGAAGCATTTAATTTTCATAAATTAAATAAATAAATGTTTACACACTCACACCCCCGCACTAGGATTCCGTGTGTTGCGGGTGCCATAGACATACACAAATGTGAAGTTACACACACCCACAACCCGAGAACAAATATTTATCTGTCACATAAATGTCTGCCCTGGCCGGGAATCGAACCCGGGACCCCTCACACGGCAGGCAAGGTCACTACCAACTGGGCTATGGGGTTGTAAACTCATAATCATAAATTGACTAATGTAATAAGGATTGTCAAGTAGACTTGTCGATTTTGTGAAGATCCCTATGAACCCCCATTATTTTTCTGTTACTTCTTTGTTATTTTATGTGATCTGTATACATGAACTATTAAATAAAAAAATTAATAAGTTTTCCTAAATAATATTAGTCATTATTTATTCATAAATTTCATCACTATGACAGCCTCTAGAATGATTAAACTTGTAGGTAATCTGTGGGATTCATAAACTCGATTAATCTCCAAGTAGATTGAGGCAGGGGTCCTAATGAAGAGAATCTATTACTTGCATGATGGATGAAGGCAATTATTGTAATATTGGTAGAACTGACTATGTAACATCAATTGTGCTCTAGAGTTGGTAGTAGTCATTTTAGGATGAAAAGGATGTTTTTTTTTCAATTTCAAATCAATGTCACTGCAGTTTTATTTCTATCTAGTAGATTAGGATACAGTCATAAAAGGTATGGATAGCTTCCACATGAGAGACATGGATGGTTGTTGAGCTAAATGAATCTATATTGTGCAGTGCTACCTGCAGATTCACCCTATCCCTGTAGAGCGTAAGTAGGCGATAGAGACCGATCAAATACTGATGCCACTTTTAGAGGCTTCAAAAGAAATTTCTCTACTAAGGTAAGGGCAGGCAGAGAAGTAGGGTCCTACAGGTTTTATCCAATAAACCATGGTATAATTTAAAATAAAATTTATTAAATATAAAAACTAAATACCTGTATATTAGTAGTTCTATAGAAATCTTCGGCAAGTCCCCAATCTGTCATATTTTTCATTTCCCCATATGATACTAGGCAGCCACGGCATAATAGAGGTGTTTCTACCGTTGAATCGTCAATCTCTATTTTTATGTCCATTTTCATTCAAATTTTCACAAATAACGAATAATAAAAAATAACATTTTTATAGTCTTGTTATTGATCGACCGAAATGTAAAAATGTACTCTGTGTACAGTGCTGCCAATAATTTTTTTTCGATTCCCCGAGTCAAGTCAGTGCATTTCCCTGATTCTTTTGATTCATTCCTTACAAAATCTCCAATATGATATTGTTTGACACAAAATTTATTTTTATGTAATTATTTAATAAGAAGTAACTGAAATAAATTTTTTCTTTGTTGACCTACGTAGGGATTGAAATAATTTTTTTATATTATCTGTTTAACAATAGCTGCAAGTTTTAACTACTTTTCTACAATTATATTGAAAATTTCAATCGTACGTACCAATAAAAAAATCGATAAACATAAAAAATGAATTAATTATGGTGTACAACATACAAAATCGTGTCCAAATGACAGTCGAGCGGGCATTTGAGTGATGTTGCCATTCAACATGATATTAGTTGTGTCGAGCTGTATCTGCCAAATCCAAACGTGATCATTTAGTTGTAAGTATTACCAGACATGAAATAGTTTTAACCTACTGAAAAAATTGGTCTGGATTCCCCGAAATTCTCAGATTTTATCATTCCTCGTGCTCTCCCCTCGCTAATCCGCAATTTCCCGCAAATCAGGGATTTTCTCCGCGATTGGCAGCACTGTCTGGTATTATCTCATACATGTGCAATGGCATTTACAAGACATTGTCAATTATGTTAATAGTCACCTTGACATTGTCTTTTTTGACAATTAATTTGAAAATCATATGAGAGATATTGCTTATCTGTGAACTGGGTTTTAAATAATTTTTAATTATAGTCAAATAATATCTTGAATTAATTATATTTAAATAATTTACTTTATTCTATAGATCTTATTTTTTTGCAAAATGAGTGTCTTTTTTGAAACAGTGAAAATATAAAACAGCACAGTTAAAATCAAAAAGAGACCTTAGCTTCTCGATTTTGATTTCATTTAAAGATGGAAATTCTACCGTCCGTCATTTTGACAATTATTTTGACTCAGCTAAATTTACAAGAGTGTAATTTTCTCATGTACGACAAATTCTCTATAATTATTACAAATTTTCTAAACAAACTGTTTCAACACTCAAAAGCCGGTATCTTCTTTGCCACGAAGTTAGTTTATTGTTATTCAAGTCAGCTCGGACGATATTCAGATCGGTGGCCATATTGGCATAGCTTAACCACGAAAGCAACGCTAGCTCTGTGTAGTGTATTATAGGTTATAGTGTAAAATTGCCAGTTTTTCGTGAAACAAAACAGTTTTTGTACGATTAGATATCGTGAAATGATACTTCAGTCAATTATACGCACAGGGAGTGCATGATAAACGTGAGTACTTTGCCCTATTTCTATGTTACGTATCAGGACGAAAACACGTGTACGATTATTAATATTTCTCGCCTAAATTGTTTCGTTACACTCTGAACAGGCAATTTATAGACTTTGCACCCTATCCTGTACCTTTCGTCACCCATTTCTAGAAGCAAGAAAGTTCTACAAAAGTTTACATTGTTTCTAGACTTCTAGGTAGTCTATATTTAGACACCTATGTGTCCGATTGCTCCTTTTAATCTCAAAAGTAGGCTACGATATGACGATTGTATTTGTAAACACCTATTACGTGTTGGGTTTAAATTAGAAAGTTAGATTCCTTTCGTTTCGTACCGCTGACAATCGTATCTCGTTTGACGAACGCAAAATTTCATAACAGATTCATCATAAAGCAATATCAAAACATATGTACGCGAAGCATTAACAATTTAACGTGTAATATCAAAGTAAAGTAAAGTAAAGTAAAATTGGTATTTAAAGTGGTATGTAATTTGATTGCGAACAAATTGTTGCTAATGTAAGTACATTTCTGGCTCCGTGCTATGTGGATTCGCGCAATGTCGTGAGGGGGCTGTGTTGTTAATTGTGTTTGAGGAGTCTGCAAGCCGATTAATTCGGAATAAAAGTGTCACTATAAAGCTGACAATATCAAAAGCTTAATTCCGAAATGTGTTCAAAAATATAATGACAAATAGAGTACTTTTTAGAGAAGCCTAATTTGAATTGCTTAATTGAAATTTAGTTTCATTCTTACTATCTCTATAACAACATCATAAAGTAAATTTGTCTGTCTAATGTCTAATCTTGATACTACTACACAGATTTTCATGCAGTTTTTACGAAGAGATAAAGAGTGATATCTGTAACAGTTTTTATATATGGGTTAAGCATAAAAGCATACAAAGCTCTTGATAAAAATTTGGTTATTCAGTGAATACTCATTTGTGAGTAGTATGAATAACAATTTATTTGTTACTGTAAATATTGTGTTTATAAAAGTAAGCTTGAGTTACTAATTATTAAAGTAGTTGCTGGTGTGTTTATGACTCTCAGTTGAGTTCATATTCGCACAATATATTGGTTTCGTGAAGAAAATAGCATAGCAATACTAGTATTGTTTGATGACCCCAGTGACCTTGTTTGCTGAGCATGGTGTCCCATGTGTATGACTCCAGCTGGGGCAGATAAATCTTTCTTCTCGTGTCATTTGGTGTTTGTGCTGTCATATTTGTGTACGTCCATGTCACCCTTAACACAGGGAATCGTAGTGCGAGGGAATGAGTGTGTGATCATTTATTATTACTATTTATTATTGTAGCTCTTACAGAATCTAATAAGTGAAGTCAAATTTACTAACTATGTAATTATAAATCAAATTATATTATTTTTATTTAAAGTTTAAGCTGAACAATGTTTGTTAGGCCAGCTAGTAGTATTATTGGAAATAAAAATTATAGTAACATTAAAGCCGATTTCTAACTTATTCAAAACAAATTACTTTTACAGAACTGTATTTTAAAATTCTTAATCAAGTTTAATTTCATTTATGTTAAAGTTGCCATTAATAATTAGTATTTCGCGGTTGCCAGTCTATAGCTTTTTTTTTATGATTTGCTGGTATTATTAATAATATATATTAGTAATAGGACAAAATGTCTGAAATTTGATTTGGATTATTATTGCCTGAATCGTATAGGAAAAGTCCAAATAGGACTGCATGGATAAATATAAATGATATAATACTAATATATGAGTTGAAGAGTACTTTCTGTTTAATATGAACATCTAGATCAAACTTAGTTCATCTTTCATCACTGGTGTGAAAACACATCTACGAACAACAGAACGTAAAAAGAAAAAAATCTGACTTAATTGAAAACAACATCATCAACGCAAACACTGTCAAATCTCACAACCATCGCAGTACATCGTCATTATTGTAGCACTAACGCTAATTTTAAACTAGGTCACAGTTACAAACAGATTCTTTTTATGCTAGACAGGTAAAAAATCTGGAAAATATTTTTGTCTTTTGCTTTCCTGCAGGAAATTTCGATGACTATTTATCATACTTATATTAAAAAGATGCTACAAGGAAAATTGTTAACAAAAATGCAATTACAATTACAATTATAATAATATTATTACTACTTGTATCTTATCAGAAGGCTCCGAAAAGCATTGTCTGTCATGAAATCTTAAAGGGATCTGTATTTATATCTTTTTTTAATATAAACAATTTTAAAATGAGACAATCTCTACTAAGAAGTTGGAGAGTAACCTACATAAACATTGAAAGGTTGGCTGATACGATGCCTGTAAAAAGCATGAAGGTGTATCTAACAATTATTAGATAGATATTGGAATATCAAAGCATATTCTAATAAGTTACAATAGGCTTTTTCTAACATAAGTGTGCACCAATCTCGTGGTGCATTCAGCTAAATAATTCATGTGGTAATGTCAAGACTCGTTTCTAGAAGTTATTAGGTTTTATACCATCAAGCATAACAGTACTCATGGATAGTTCTTTACCTGTTTGCCTAGCAACATACCCTCGTTGATTCGCGATAGATGCCGGAGATAGAGCTTTGAAACCCTTTTATGTAGCACAAATAATTAAAAAAACATATTTATCACGCATCATGAATATTGTGAAGCCTAAAATTCTTAATTAAATATGAGATATTGTGCTGATGTTCCACATATTATAAATTTTTACAAGTAACAAAATTTACAAATGAAGTTGATATCCATATTTATTCAATTGTTTAATTATATTGTCTGTACACATATATTTTTGTTTCTTCTTTCCGTTTATTGATATGAACATTGGTATGATCTCCTTTGATTTCTTTTATTACTCATTTTGAAACACATCTTTCTATTTTCCAGTCGCAAGGCAAACCAGAGATGACTATAGCCAGAAAACGCAAAACTGCCAAGTATATGAAGACAGTGTCTTATTGTAACTCAAACGGGAACTTTTGCGTTGGTTTGACATATTAGAATAAAAGACTTCAACAGTCATTTTGTTCTACGAATAGACTTTTTTTACATTGTTAAGTGATTGTGTATGGACATTTAAAAAGTGAAGAGAAATTTTAAATAGTAAGTGTTGCAAGCATGAAAATACCAGACGCGCCAGCACCAGCTAACCTTGGTCCGTATTATGGCAACGAGGAGAATGGACAGTGGCAGGTATAACTCTGTTGTTATTAATAAAAAAAAAAAGAAATATTCTGTTCAAAAAAAGAACATTTTTCTGCTGTGCAAAAAAAAAGATATTTACCTGTGTCTGTGACGAAATGTAGTTTTATGTATTAGTGGCCTTAGAACTATAACTAGGTCAAAACAATGACATTGTTTTTACATAGTTTTTAGTATCTGTGAAGACTTTCACATAAATTAGAGGTCTAGAAGTATAAAGTAGTTTGAACAACCCATAAAGAGTTTTAATAGTTACATGGTAGAGGTCTGTAGGGTTTCAAAATTCAAGTTGTAAACCAATGAAAGTTAAATCCCCCGAGAATTTGCGTGGGATACTTAATTTGTTATTTAAGCACTGACGCAAGCAGAGGTACCTATATTGTAAATTTTGTAAATTTGTCAGGGATGTTATGGAATTCCGTAACCGTATCCGGTAAAAATGATTCTATTAATTACGGATAGGGGCAGAGCCTCATTGACTGACAGGTTTACGCCGGCCGATCACCTTTTAAGGCCAATCATTTTTCATGTCCAAATATTACTTAGGAAAAGAATTGAAACTGTCACCTTGTAAATATGTTGTTCCTCTTTATCAATTCCTAAATCCTGTAATATTCATATCTGAAACTATCGGATAATTCGTAATAATTCCATATCCGTATCCGTAACCGATACAACATTATTCATATATTCGTATCGGTATTCATATCCAGATCCGAAATTTCATATCTATAGCATCCCTACAGCAGCTTGAGTAGGGGATTTAATACGTAGATGACTGATAAACGCATCCCACTTGTGAGATTGTTATTTTGTATCTAATGGTATTGCAGCCAAACGGCGTGATTATAGACAGTGGCGTGGGAGGCGGCATAGTGGGCAGTGGGGACGCCGGGGTGCACAGAGCGCCTGTCTACCCAGTGCACATACCCAGAGCACACGTACCTGGTGAGTTGCACAGCTTTGATCCGGTGACGTTATTGTTTTGATGGTGTGAGAACATCGGTAGGAAACTCGTACGGAGAGGACTCAAAGTGAAGTCTGCGTAATTTGCAGTTGTCTAATGTTCTATTGGTTTCTTGGGCGAGTGGACTCGAACGCAGTATTGGGTCAGATATGGGATCTGATGACAATAATTCCCAAGTGAGGATTCGAAGATGGCACGCTGCCCTAAGCATGAGTCGGTCTAGCGTAGCTAGTTTTCTGTACTGATATAATATGTACAAATTTTAACTTTTGTGATCCCCATCATGCGGCTTTAATGCAGACTTTGTTTGGTTTTGTGCAAAGTAGTTGGGAACGGTTTTAGGTTACGTGATGGCGGGCGCGTACTACCCCCCCGCGTACCCCCCGGCGCCGCCGGCGCCGCAGGACGACTTCGCGGATTACATGTGGATGGAGAATGAGGAGGAATTCGATAAACAGGTGAGTTAGATATTTCAGTGTGTAAGATCCACAACGCACTTGGTCGTGTAAAGTGTAAGGTTGGTGTAAAGTAGCAACCGGTTGTAGAACTCGAATCTTGCAAGCAAATACAATTTTTCATATCATGTGCGTAGTTGCAAATCAATTATTAGTCGCTTCGGTGAAGGAAAGCGTCGTGAGAATATCTGCATAACTTGGAGTTCTCTGTAAAATTTTCGAAGGTGTGTGAAGTAAGGCTATGCAAACTTGACAGAGCCCAGCAGGGGAACCATTATGGGTTATAATGATCACTGAGCTCTGTACCACCCAGTCTACGGCTTGTACAGCTACCATTCTTGCGTTTAGGGTCTACCGTGAAAGATGTAACTTGGTTGGACTGTAGTCAGGGTGTTCCTTCAGTGGTAACACGAAGTAAAAATAATTGGTACGCCGATGTGTATGAGAAAACTACATTTCTCTCTGTTAAGGAGAAAATACATTATTGAGTTTGGTATAAGCATGAATATATGAATTAAATACAATGTTCCAAGGAATATTACTTAAGTTGTCGTATTGAATTCTGATATCTTATGATAACTTTCTCGTAATTTATTATAAAACGGAATGTGTCATAATATGTAAAAAAAAATCATATAAATTTTATATCTTGATAGTTTTAATTTTGACTTTCTTATTACAATAATGACATAAACTTTGCCGTGGATGAAATCCCATCCATCATTACGATCAAGGTGCTCTTCATTACATAAGGTCCGTTAGGCAGTTTCCCAAAAAAAGCCATACTTAAAAACTATATTAGACCCATTAAACATGTGAATTCCAGGTTATGCAGCAGTTAGAAGAGGAAGCGCTAATGGAACAGTGTATAGAAGCCATGCTAGAGGATCAGCAGCGCGAAAGGACAGAGCCCGCCGCCAACGGACACAATAATCCCACGTGAGTCGATTTCTATCCCAATTCCCACCGCTGGCACTAAAAAAATCTCAATAAAAAAAAACCTATTGAATGATGTATGAACGCGCAATTGACGCGTCAGAAGCTAGTAATACATGTATACTACTATACGTGTAACGGTATGGTAATATTTGTGTCGACAGACCAAATGGTAATTGTCAATGATGTTATTTCCAGCACAAGCAACGGCACCGGCTCGCTATCCCTGGAGGAGACGGTGTCACGATCAACCCTCAATCCCCTGGCGGCGGAATTCGTGCCCACGAGAAGACCGCCTCCGCAGCCCCAGCCGCAGCCGCCGCAAGCGCAGCCTCCGACAGGTGAGGGATGCCGGGAGACGTTATTATCTATACTAATAATAAAAATTCTAACTGATAGCTTTCTGTACATGAACGATATATGATAAAAAACATTATTACGGGCCTTTATTAACCCAAATTAGAACACAAAGCAATAGTTGTTGGAATTTTTGTCTGTTTGTCTGTGCATTTTTTCCCGCTAATCTCAGAAACGTCTTAACCGATTTCGTTATGATTTTCACCAATGTATTGCTGTGAGCTTCACTTAATACTTAGTTTGTTTCATTGCAATCAGTCCATAAATAAAAAAGTTATGAATTAATTTAAAATAATGTAAGGCGTAGTTATCCTGAAGCGAAGCTGGGGGAGTTTGCTAGTATAGTATAAATATAGTCTGTGTAAATCTGTCTGAACGAATTTTCGAATGGTTTGAATCACTATATGAAGTTATTTACAAGTAAAATATATATGTATCTATTTAAGTTTACGACCCTGTGGCTCAGTGGAAGTCACCCTACCTGCCGTTAGGTTGGATTCGCGGCTGGGTCAGACACTTATGTGACATAGACATTTTTATTCTCGGATCCTGGATGTTTTTGTCATATTTGTGTTCATGGTGCTCGAAACACGAGGAATGTGATGTGTGTGTGAACGTTTATCGTTACCATTTACTATTTAATTTCAATTGTTACGAACAGAAGACAAACCCGAAGCGCCGGACACACAGACAGCACCGGAGACCTCTGGTGGCACAGACGTGACGGATGCGGCTAGAGAGGAACCTGTGACGTCGACGAGCGAGGTGGAGTCGAGGAAGGAGGAGAGTGAGACGGATGGTATATATTATGATCTCTATGTAATAGGTGTATCTCCTGTTATTTCAATACCTGTACAACGATATAGTATTAAAATAAATAAAAAGGAAGGGAAATGAAACTTCATGATAAAAAAATTATCAATTTATAATGCAATATTAGCTTAAAAACGTCATTATGAAAAAATTTAAATGTATACAGTATGTGTTAAATTAAAGAAATAAAAAATTCACATTATTAGCACATTATAGTCTGTGGTGAAATGGTGGCACTGTGAAATACAGTAAAACAGGAGACCGTTAAGTAATTTCTAAATGTCCGATTTTTCAAATGGACCTCTTTGTCTGTATAGTATATGTGAAGGCAAAAATGCGTTTTGACTGTCTGTATTTTGCAAATGGTAAAGCTTATTTTTGTTTACATAATCATGTTGCAATTTAATTAACTACAATAGAAATTTGATCACTGGGCATAGAAATAATCAATGGTAGAATGGTAGAAATAACTGAACATAAAAAAGGGATGTAACCGATTCTGCACAGGTTAAAACCTAGCAATTGTCATATGTTGTTCTATGTTAAGGTGTCTTTTCGAAACGGTGTATCAAAAAATTACGTTCATAAGTGTCTTTCCGAAATATCTAAATGTTTTTGAATTATAAACTAGTTTCAGAGAGCTGCCCACCACCCGCTGACCCTCCGGAAGTGAGCGCAGCTGACGTTCAACCGATAGCGGACAAGGTGCCGGACAAGAGGCCTAAGGAGGTCAGGAAGGAGACAAGGGCCAGGCCTCAAGATGTCAGAAAGCCGGTCAAGCAGGAACCTAAGAAGATCACTAAGCCAGTGCCAGTCAAAAGTGAGAGCAAGGTAAAGTGATGTTTTGGGTTTTTAAAACAAATAGTTTCTCTCCCTCAGTTTGCAGTCGATTTCCACGGGAAGAGATCCATTTGCCAGGTTGGAAAGTTATCTTATTGTTATGGTGTGCGGAGCAAGTATTTAACCCATTGACAGCCAGCTACGAGATATCTCGTATTAAGCGTGTGTATCAAAACTGCCAGCTACGAGTTATCTCATAGTGTTTTTTTTTTTAATAAAAATTACTGTAAATGCTATTACAATATTATATCAGTAACTTAATATAATTATATTTTGTAAACTTTCATGTATTCTTCAAAATAAAACCTCGGCACCCAGGGCAAGACGCTCTAAATATGTCTGGCAGTCAATGGGTTAGTCTGTTACACCGCTTTACTCTTCTTTGTATTTCATAAAGAAGATATTCTTGCATACACGTTGAACAAGAGAGGACGGAAGACACAAGAGGAAAACGTTGCCACACAAATGACGTAGATAAAATATATGACGACCCCGTTGGTAGTGACCGTCCCTGCCGAGCGTGGGGTCCCGGGTTCGATTCCCGGCCGGGGCAGATATTTATGTGACAGATAAACGTTTGTTCTCGGGTCATGGGTGTTTCTGATGTGATAATTGTGTATGTCCATGCCACCCGCAACACAGGGAATCCTAGTGCGGGGGTGTGAGTGTGTGAACGTTTTAAAAATATATATGGATAATAAATGCTTTACTGTTAACAAATATTACTATAGATAATCCGATCTCGATGAGCAGGTCCAAACGCCGGTGAAGAAGAGGGAAGTGAAGCAGGTGAAGAGTGAGAGCAAAATGGAGAGGGTGGAGAGGGCCGAGGAGAAGCCTCCTGTCGAGGAAGTGGTTGTATCAGCGGCCACCGGCACGGTGGACATTGTTCAAGTTAGTGTGGATGACGTAATTATAGTTAGACTGGCCTTAATAGGTGTGTGTGTGTGTGTGTGTGTGTGTGTGTGTGTGTTGTGATTGTGTGCACGTTCTGTGTTTCTTTTAAACGATATTACTTTATGGATAAATTTAATGACATCAATGGTAGTTAGTTATTGAAGTGGGTTTGATGTTGAATTTTTTGTAAGTCAATCGATTTGTCAATACGATTGTCAATTGTTGCGAGTGTTGTGTGCTGGTTTGGCATACGTCCGTATTTGGAGTTATCATTTCTTTTTCACATATCTAATTGACAAACGAGCCGGTGACGAGCTACGTGACGGCGGGCGGTCCGCCCGGACGCGGAGTGACGTACCTTTCGACAGGCAAAATAATTGTTCAAACAATCGCCGAAGTTCCGGAGGTTATCCGCGACATACACACCGACACACGCTCTTTGTAATATTAGTGGTTACTTATAAATTATGAATAAATACGAAGCAGCGTGCGCACAAATTGCGCGGTAGATAAACGAATTTTTAATATGCTTGCGATTTTTCTCTAGCAAACGACACCACCCCCTCCGGAGGAATCGACCCCCAGCGGTCCGAAGCCCATCAACTACGCGGCGGCGGCCAAGGCCAACAAGCCTAAGAAACCTCCGTCGCCCCCCATCACCGAGAAGACCGCCCCCCCGCCGCCGAAGCCCGACAAGACGAAGCCGACGGCTAAGAGTGTTAAGGATAAGCCGGTTCAAAGGAAGAACTCGACTAAGTAAGTCGCAACTTTTTGCCTTCGGAATTGAAATTGTACTAGAGTTTATTGATAATACCGATCGTGCGTTTAGATCATACGAAAATCAAACTTAAGACAGTTTTCATGTTCAATATTTCAACACACAGAATTGTGTTTGTAACTATATACAAAAATAAATTTCCATCCAATTCCGATTTTCCATTTCGAATTGTGAAGTTTGCGAGCGAGTGAGTGTAACACATTTTTACGTAGCTCTGTGGACGATGACGCGTTCACCGCGAGGGGCGGGCGGTCACGGCCTGCGGTTCGGTTGGCAGTGTCTGCTGTGCGACGCTCCGGTCGCGTACAATAGATGGCGCTGTTAGACAACTACCCTCCATTAGGGATCACGTGCACGGTACAAACAAACTCCCACTGTTATTTATCCCGAGGCTGCATTCTAATTTGGAATTGTACGCACAAGAGATGTCTGATGAACAATAAGTTATTGGTTTTTAACGAATTGTAGCCATTGAAAAACATTCCGCGGTGGACGCATATTCATGTGATATTAAAGTAGATTTTTTAAGTCATTTTAAAGCTAATACACAAGGTATAACACACAGTCCACACACAGGCTCTCCTGTCCTTGCAGGGCTTTGAAAGAGAAACGGCCAACAATATGACATCGGAAGACATTCTGGTGGGGAACCGTATTCGTGTGATGTATGTAACATGGAAATTGTTCAAACACAATTGCGTGTACCGTTTCATACCAATACATATTCATGTGCTAATTTCATTGGATGATAAAATGATAAAATTGTATGTGTGACATTCGAATGTACTCTGATGAGAAGTCATACACCTGTGTGTGATACATTAAAAAAAAATCAGTTACAATTAATTATTTTCGGTGAAAATATAAATTGAAAGTAAAATCTTGGACGTCGTTCACTGTAGTAACTTATAAATATGCCGAGTGATATGCGAAATTGTTCAGTGTTAACGGTGCGGTGTGATAAACATACATACAGACAAACAAGATTACAAAAAAGAAATGTTTCGATTTCCGAGTCTGATAAATGAGTTACAAATGTTCAAAAATACAATATATCAATATATTACTTACTAGCGCCCCGCCCCGCGCGGGTGTACTTTATCAATAGTGTCCTCAGCGTATGCGACGGAAGACATTTTTAAGCTAATTTTGCTACACCTCGGTTCACGTCACTGGAATTGTAGCAAGGATCCCTTACTTGTTCTAGTAATAAATATGTCCCGTGTTTCTCAGGGATAATGTAGCATTCTAACGGTGGAAGAATATATAAAATCGGTTCAGTAGTTTGTGAGTGTATTCGTTACAAACATACAAAAATACGAAGGTTTCCTCTTTATAATATTAGTATAGATAGATTAGGCTATAAATGATATAGGTAGATATTGTAACTGCAACAACAGCGCCATCTGTTGAATACTTGTATGAAGTCAACCATTTCATACTCAAAACAATTATACTGCGATCTTCACAGTCGTGCCGTTCACGGGCTACGCGACCACGGACAGACTGACTGACTAATTTTATATTAATACATTTTTCACTTTTACAAAAATGATAGCACATAGTAACAGAAGTAGTCGAAACGATAGTTACCGGTGGTCATCAGGCGTTCTATTAATACCAATTCAACCACCAGCCCTAACCTGCCTCGCGAATCACTATCGATTGGTAAAAATCGCATGAAAATCCGCGCAGCAGGTTTTGAGATTGTCGCGTTTGAACATACGGACACTTTGTGATGATTGTTTTGTTGATGTTTATTATGTATTTCTTGTGTGAAATCTTTTTCTATCATTCGATTTTAACCTTCGCAAATATTGTATTTATAATAAAAACAGAGATAGATGGGAAGAGAGAGAGGGAGGGAGAGAGAGAAGAAGATAGTTTGTATTTACACCGGACACGAGCAGGTTTTGTGTCTAGCTTGTCTTAGCAATGTATACGGTGACTCAGGAGGTACGTCTCGGAGAGATCAAGAATATTTACGCCCGCACACAGATAACAGAACGGAGCCAGCTCGCTTTAAAAAGGTTTGACGTTGACAAAACAAAAATAAAAACACAATTCAAATTTAAAACCGGATTCAGTGGATTCAAATTGGATTCATACTCACAGAATAGATCATTAAATGGATAATAAAATAATCTTTGTTGTTTAAGTATTTTGTAAAACAAGGTTCTAAACTAAAGAGTGCAATATGTTCAGATTCAGTTCTGTGTGGTGTGTCTTGTGATGTTGAAGAGGACCAATCCATAACGAAGAAGCTTGCTTCGGTCATCTTAGATCAAAAGCTGTTACAGGAATTATTAGATTTTAATTACCTTGGACTCATTTATATATCTATGTTATGATATGTGAAATAAGGTCACGGTAAAACTGAGAAACTATTAATTTGCAGCCCTCAACGGCGTATAGTATGCTTATCGTGAGTACCCGTGCAAAAAAAATGATTCGGACAGTCGTTCGTGTGCACTTTTGTCGAAATTCAATTTGATGAGTACCTGGATTTCTGAACCGACGCTGAGTCCAGACAGAGAAGTAAACGATTATAATGTCAAAAAAACATTAAAATTACTTTTAAAATTGTATTCAAAAATGATATCACATCGTATCAATTTCGACCTGATCATTTATGTTCGACCCGATGTCGGGCCGCTGTTTGGTCGTTCGGGAGAAAATACGTATTGCTATTAAATTGAGTCGGACGAAGTTGAGATTATGGATGTGAGATGAGTTTGTCGGAAGTACAATACAGTTATTGCATTGACATGTATTTATGAATTTATACAGTGTAATTATGAAACTCATAAAGGCGAGGAGAGGACGGAAGATGGCTTTGAGTTACCGTAAGAGAGAATGAGCCATGAATTTAGCTATCCGTCGATTTCATCGATTGGGCGTAATACATTCAAACATACTATGCATACATAATCTGTGTTACTTTAATATAATTTTTAAAATTTTACCTATGTAGAACTAGATTTTGTTTTGTTAAAAATAAGAGTTTCGATATCCCCTTTTTGTTATATACATTATCTGTGCGAGAATAGGACAGAATCATATTTCAACTATTGTAATTCTATTCTTCGTCTTATTCGCGTACATGGATGCGATAGAAAGAGACGAACTGAGTCGCGTTTGCGGTAGGTGCCATCGTTCAATACCGAACGATGGCAGTCGTAGTGGACTCCCGATGACGGCGCACGTGTCTTATGATTTATTAAATAATAATAATTTATACAGAATTTGTTATAGAAAATTTGTAAAGGATTGAATTTTTTTTTTGGTTTTCCGATGAATGCTGTCGTAACTGATGTATTTATAAATTAAAGTTAAATAAAATTAACAAAAAAAAAACAAGCATAAAATATGTTATTATAGTGATGTGATATTATCAAATTGATTTGCATTTTTCATAATTTTGATTAAAAAAATATATTATAATGTTTAAAATAATAGTGTATAAATATTTTAATTATTAATTATAATTACTAGTAACAATAATATAATATTATTATGTGAATAATTAAGTCTATTATAGATTAGTGATTAATAATTATGTAATGTTTACGTTGTGGTCGATGATATATTTATATGAATATAATTATGCTTCGGTGTAATATTTTAGTGAATAAACGGAAGATGTAGAAAGAAAAATTTCGCTGTGAGCAAAGAAATAATATTTTCAATGTTCATTTACATAACAAGAGCAGAGCTAATTTATATAAATAAAAAGATAGGTCTGTCGTTGTGCGCGCATCAAGGAAACACTGCTGGTTAGATTTCAATTAAGTTTACCAACTTTTATTTATGAAACACTTGGCCGTTACCAAAAAAAAATACTGCGACATCTTTATTTAATATAAAGTTTTTTATTAGCATAATGTGTTCAGTGATGTGTTATCTGCACATAAAATCATTGTTAATATAATAACTGACGCAGACGAAGTTGCGGGTGAGAGCAAATTCAATATTACACATTGTTCATACACCTGTCTCGCTCACTCCGCATTGTGTTTGTGTAATATCAACAGCTATGTTCGGTCGGAGGGGTCCAATAGATCACAGCCGAAGCGGTACGCTCGATACTAACTAGTAGCAAAAATTGGAGTGGTCGTGTGGCTCGGAGTAAGCCTCGAAGGACCAGCGTCGTTCACTGTTTCAAAGTGAGCCCACACGCAATACAACGATAAAGCTGAGACATCCACGAATTAGATGCAGTGTTTGTTTGTTGATACTGCATATATCATCGGCCAGAACACCCTGTTTACATAGCGCGATGGACTGCAGTACACACATAGAAATATTTAGACTGTATAATAGTTATATAATATAATTATACATGTTGACTGTATACTATATTGGATTTATACTAAATTTATAGACGACCTCGCGGCTGACTGTACTCGCGTGCTGAGACTTCGCAAGGAACATTTCACTCCGACATTTTTATCGGGCCCATACTGTTTTTGATTCGTACCCATTTAATTATAGAGTAGATTTTATATCGATCAACGCAATTTACTTGTGTCGCGTCAACTATCAAAATTATTTTAGGGTGTTTTTTTGTTTTCATCTTATCGGGTCGATTTCAGTTTGACACACACTGCTCAAAGTGAAGTATCAAAATTTTACAAGAACCTGTCGATTTGGTTGTGATTGAAAATTGCTTATTGTGAATAAAAGCGTTTTTATGATAGGAGAATAATAATGAAATACAGTCTCGCCTAAATACCTGTTCAAACGTTCAATTATATATCATAGCGCTAGTATTTAAAGTTAAAGTATAATATAATGCAATAAAAATTGTCAGTTTTAAATGTAATGCAACAATTTTTATACAAATTGAAAAAAAAAATAACCACTCACTAAAGCTGCCTTAAAGAATAGTTTCTAGTGTTAGTTGTCCTAGAATTGTATTTAGAATTGGGCCTTCGGTTTGTTTGTCGTCCGGATCGTCATTGTGTGAATAAAAATCTTGTTCTCGCACGGTTCATTCACAATCCCCACCCCCCACACACAAACTCACCCTCCCGTTGCGCACAACAAAAAATATTATTATACATTTTTCATATTCACTTCCTACAATGAATACGTGATACGTGATGTGAAAATTCGTGCGGTAGTTTTTGAGATTATCACGACGGCCTGTCGTGCTATGTCGTGAATTAATTATTAATTGTAATTAACATGTTGGTGGTTGTTGCCTGGCCGGATATTCAAGTTTGACACGACTGTAAGCCGACATGTACAATGGTTTTTTTTTTTCCAGTATTTGACGGTAGGTTTATATTTGTAGGGTAGGGTTGAGAAACTGTTGCGCCACTGTCGCGTGTGGCCGGTTCCTAACGTGATTGAATGCAAACTAGAAACAGATTTGAGAACGGACGCGAGTTGTTACTTGTTACATTTATGATAGAGATGAAGCGTAGAAAAATAATATGCGAGTTATATATATCTAACTCATTCTTTCGTATGGGATTGCAATGAGATAGAAAGAAACTTGATTTCCTGTATCTATCAAGTGTTATATTGTTATCTCGTTTCAATTCTCTATCACAGACTGAGATGGATGTAAATATTATAGGAGTATTATTTACCGGCGCTTCAAATATTTTTATTCGTAAATTTAATGTAATTCAAGTTTTTTTTATGCAAAGAACGTTAGTAAAGACTAAAATTATATTTTCATATACAAATATTCTCGTAGAGTATCTTGTCCTCGACGTCATATATTATCTGTTGAGTATTCCATATTAATAGCTATATATAATCAACGCCATCTAGCGATAACGGTTCAAAAAGTTCACTATAAAAGAAATCAATACGGTTATTATATAGAATAGTATACGTACATATAGAATCCATCATCCTATGTAAATCAGAGACAAATAGAAATGTATTTGTAAAAAAATAATTTTAGGTCTGTCCATTTATTCTTATATATCTACATCGATAATTGATTAAATAAAAATAATATTACAACATGTGTACATTATGAAAAATAAAATTAATGATAAATGATTAAAAAAAATGTATATTAAAAAAAATTACGTACTGTGTGTTAATTTAAAGGGGTATTTTATTCTTTGTATTTTAGCTGTATATTGTGCACATTTTGATTTTCGAATGCGAAAACTATGAAAAGGATGTATATGAATTTCGAACTGACGTGATTCAGGAGATGGCGCGAATTTTTTAAAAGTTTTCATTCGAAAATTAAAAGCACTAGAAAGTAACTTTGAAAAAAAAATGTGTTTGTCTTATTCAATCTGAAAGTTTGGGGTTGCTAGCTAAATTTGTGTGGAAATTATACTGTTTTGGTAGAAAAATGTTGAAATAAAGTTTTTTTTTGTTTATTCGACTGTAGTGTTACGGCACTGGTATGCGCGATGGGCTGAAGTTGTTTAAAGAGTCACGCTTACATGAAAGGGTCATGAGTGGCCACGGTGGCCCATGTCGCTGTAAAGTGCATTAGACTTTAGGGTGAGAATTTTGTTATTATCATTTAGTGATATTATAGCCTCGATGTAATGGATGTGTAATTTATTAATAAACCCAGTCTCAGTTGACGTGTGGAAAGGTTTTTGGAAACTGTCAATACAGTATCGGAACAGGATTCGGTTGACGCTTTGTTAAATTATACATCTCTTGCACTAAATGTATAGTTCGTTAGTTATACAAGTCGTTAAGGCCTATGGTGTTTATACAAAAATATGTTTTATTTAATATATCATTCTGTATAAAGACGTTTTGTTGTTTGGTGTAACTGGTACCCGCATTTTGGTATTATTTCAAAATACCCGCATTATTGTATAACGGTTAGTTTTGTCGAATGATGCGCTATTATTATTTTTTAATTTAATCTCTGACGTCACCTGTTCGGTATGTCATCTTCGTCATAATAAAGTGGTTACTCCTAGAAATGGAAATTAAAAGTACACGTCGGTGACGAGGCCCTTCATGACCTTGAGGGGAATAAAATAAATTCTAAGCTTTCACCCGGTGGGCTCACTTTGTATTCGTGTCACTGGGAGGCCTAATCCTCGTGGTACCAGAATCCTTAAGTGTGCATTGTTCGTCGTTTAAAGTATAAATTATTTGTAATTGTGTGTAGATATTTTTAACTCTATGAGGTTGTAGGACCACTGTAATATTTGGGTTGAAGAAGCATCGGCGCGTTTCATATTATCCTATTGTTTCCCGCACAAGAGAGCGTATCGCGGGGAAGCCTTCGCGCAAGGGGCCCTCGAGCTAATACTTTTTCGTAGCGGCCTCTGAGACAACGGAACACTATAAAAGCCATAGATCTTAACGCAGATAAGCTCAGTTATGCTATGTTATAAAGTTATACTATGTACGGTGAAAAAATTAATTAGGTTTCTGTCACAATTCGGATAGCGTTGTTATTGACAAAATCTGTCAAAGTATGTACAATATAAATACTACGGATGCATTTTTATTTTGTTTTCTTTAACCCTTTAACCGCTAGACTTAATATCAGTTGTCGTGCCCTCAGCGCTGAGCACAGTAAAACGAAAAATAAATACCTACAACAAACAGAGATGTTCAATAGTATATCGATATGGGTTTGCCCCCTTCAAACGCTTACAATTTCAACTAAATATCGTAACAGACAGAAGATAGAAAGCGTCACTTTTTAATTTTATTTCTAATATAAGCAGATATTTTGGTAACACAATGAAACAAAAAACGTTTACAGATCTTGAAAGATTTATTGATTTCCGCACAATAAAATTGGTCATGAAATGAATTTCGCTATTCTTATTTATCAATGCAGTCCTATAGAGTAGTCTTCATCTTAATTAAACAATTAATAAACAACATTGGTCAGTTTTTTAACAAACATGATTATACTTATTTTGACAGATTCTAACGATATTTATTTATTTAAACTTGTATTCACAGCGTTATAATTAATGTATGTTACCCATTACACATATATTGAACTTAAGCCAAATCGAATACATATTTTGTAGCCAATTTTTTTTTATACAGTACTAAAAGGAGGGGTGAAGAAATGAATTTAGAAGTTATACAAAGCAACGATAGTACATAAAAGCACAAATAATATAAAAGGTTGCGTTAATCTTACGTAACTCGAATTTACAGCTAACTATAGTTTACAATACAATACATATATAAATAAATAATTTTCAACAGCCTAATATAATCAAATATTTTTTTATTAAAGCGCTAAAACAATGTAAATATCGTCAATGTTCACGTCTTGCCATCGTTGCATTCTTGAGTATAGTCTTAGATCAGCATGTCTTACGAAATGTTAATGATATGTATTCGTAAAATAGACAATTTTTTGCAACAAATCAAGTTTTGCAGCAGGCGACAAACCACAAACAAAGTCGTCGAAATCTTCTAAAATTGGGGGAACAATTTGTGTCGTCCAATTAAAGTCAGCGGCTGCGACATCGCTTCCGGGACTCTGAAATGATGCCATATATTAATTGTAGTGTGATAAATATGCAACTCAATATTATACAACATAAGCTGCGCCTGCAAAAATGGTTGGGTAATTTGCAACAGTGAGTGTGCGCCTAACATACATGGTAAGTTAAATAAATAATAAGGAAGGCCAGATTCACCATTCGCTATTACGTTCCGTATAATTAACTGGCACTTGTTTTGACAGATAACCCATACAAATACCTGTAATCGAACTGGCTCTAATCGTGCTATAATAATATTAAGGCACTCACATAAGCTTAAGCTACTCATATAATACATTTTAGGTTAAATAAAATAATACAATAAAAATTACCTCTTCATCGATTACTCTTAAACTCTTCGTCTGATACAAATTCTTCATCTTTATCACCTCCCAGAATACGTATCAATTCTTCAGCAGTAGTCTTGTTGAATCACATAATAATAACATGCATAAGCACAACAATAATGGAAAATTCCAGAAGGCGACGCTCGTTTATGACGCCAGAAGCGCTCGTCTCTATCCGAGCGTCGCGCGAGGTGTACGAGGTAGGTAACATTACTTTCTAAACATGCAGACTAGGGATGGGAATTGTCAATTCAGTTACTGATATTTCTAAGCTTTATTTATTATAAATTAAATAAAATAAACACATTTATTTCTACAGTAACAATTGCTTTATTTGTTTTATGATAAATTAGTAAGTATAAACTGAAATAGTTTAATAATTAATGAAATAGTTTGATTAATTTATCTGGATTTATCTATGAGTAAATCGTCGCTTATGTCCCGTCCTTATTGTCGGATTTTTCCGACACAGGCGTTAGACATCAATACACATTTCGAAAAATACTATCAGTAACTTATTTAACTTTAGACATTATTTTTAGGTCTTCTAATTAAGAAACTAAAGTGTAAGCAATTGTATATAATTACTTCATCAACTATTTAGCAAAATATGAACATTATTTTAATATAATACTGTGCTATCAAACAAAAAGGCAGATTAACCCAGTAGTGGTATTTGGTCGTAAATATCCGACCTTGGCGAAATGAGCACGAAAATATTTGTCGGATTAATCCGACCTACGCGGTTAAAGGGTTAAGAGAATCCCTTTCAGGTCGCCGGTGCTCCGCCCCCGCCCCTGCGTCGGTGCCAAAACGGTCGCCTTACCTTTAGAAATAACACCCGCGTTGACTTAGAAGAATATTATTGTAGAAGCTGCGGCTTGGGAGTTAAAATTTTATCTTTACAAAATTTTAATATAGTTTTGTTTTTTCCCGCGGGATTAGATCTGTTCACGGAATAAAGGTATTCTAGACGCATTAAAGACTAACAAATGTGAGTTACAATACATGGTAATCAACAGACTGGCGTGAATGAAGCAAAATGGTTCAGTCTCCGATTTAATATTATAAAATATTACATATTGTTACGTATCAGGATCCGTAGGCTCGTAAAAATGCCACAATCGTTCCGCAGAGCCTTTATTTTTCTTCACACACACTTCCCAATCACAGTTACACTCGTAGATCGCGGGTATCCGCTTCGTAGGGAGAGAACTCTTCACTTCGTATCCGGAGACCGAATGCCTTGTGGCCGACCCTGCCCGCTATTTATATCGATTTCCGGGCTTCCAGATCCTTTCACGCCCTTCCTTGAAGTAAGCAACAACAACAGGAATTCCCGGAAATCGAGATAACAATAGCGGGTCAGGTTAATAACCCCATTTCGGCCCTCATCCATGCTAATCTCGCCCCTTTTGCTCGAGGCATACGAGCCAGATTGGCCTGGAGTGACCCAGGTAGTTTTTATTACTACCTGGGTTTCTCTTTTATTGCCTCTATTGTTTGCCTCTATTGTTTGCCTCTATTGTTTGCCTCTATTGTTTGCCTCACCGTAACGGTCGGCCACCCTTCTCGAAACTTCGTAAGCCTGCCGACTTCGAGAAGCTTCGTAACACTGCCCCCCTCTTAATTATGTTCGTCTCGAACATTGTTTGCTCCATGACACGGTGCCAGCCTGTCTATGTGGACGATCTTGGGTTTTCTCCTATCTCCTTGCTTGATCCGGTAGGTCACGTCATTAATCCTTGTGACTACTGTATACGGCCCTTCCCACCGTGCTTGTAGTTTCGGAGACTTCCCCTTTCTCCTAAGTGGGTTGTGTAACCATACGAAGTCTCCTTCCTTGAAACCATGTGCCCGTGCGTCGCGATCGTAACGGGTTTTCTCTCTCTCGCACGTTTTCAAGCTGTGTTCCCGTACGAGTTCATGTGTCTCGTCCAATTTCTTTTGTATATCCGCGACGTATTCATCAGTTAGTTTAGGGGCATCAGGCGGAGTACCAGTCAGTAGATCCAAAGGTAGACGCATTTCCCTTCCGAAGTTAACTTTAGCCGGAGTAAACCCAGTGGATTCATGGATTGCAGAGCGATATGACATGAGGAATAGTGGTATGTACCGATCCCAATCTCGCTGATGATCCTCAACGACTTTGGCCAAGTGATTCTCCAATGTTTGGTTGAATCTCTCGACCATTCCGTCTGATTGAGGATGTGCAGGTGTGGTACGGGTCT
Source organism: Megathymus violae (assembly GCA_003671415.1). Classification (NCBI taxonomy): domain Eukaryota; kingdom Metazoa; phylum Arthropoda; class Insecta; order Lepidoptera; family Hesperiidae; genus Megathymus; species Megathymus violae. Next base: position 188,508 of record PDGT01000151.1, on the reverse strand, counting down.
TGTTAATTCCTAGGAGGGTACACATCTCCCGGAATAATATGGACTCGAAGTTCCTGCCTTGATCGCTGTGCAACTCCAACGGTACCCCGAATCGGCAATCAACCTCGTCGACGAGCTTTTTGGCCACTGTCTTCGCCTCTTGATTTGGGGTTGCAAATACTTCTGGCCATTTACTAAAGTAGTCTTGAACTACTACGATGAATCGATTTCCATCTTCAGTTCTGGGGAATGGTCCAGCGACGTCTATGGCGATCCTTTCCCAGGGAGCTCCAATGTTGTATAACTGCAACTTTCCCTTGGATCTAGTCCGAGGTCCTTTTACGGACGCACAAGCCGCACATCTCCGGCACCAATCTTCGACGTCTTCCCGGCATCGCACCCAATAGAAACGCTCCCGTAATTTCACAAGCGTTTTCTTAACGCCGAGGTGTCCACCGGATGTACCGTCGTGCACCAGTCGCAATAACGTGGCCACCTTACTCCTGGGGATAACCATTTGTAGAGTTTGGTCCTTCCCGTTCGGTGACTCCCATCTTCTATATAACACTTCACCCTCTAACGTGAGACTGTCCCATTGAGTACAGTAAGCTTTGGTGATTGCACTTGCTGCTGAGATGTCACTCCAAAGTGGTCTTTGTCCCCTAATTTTCCACTGCATGATGAGGTTGAGGTCTTTGTCTTCTTTCTGAGCTTGACTTATTTGTTCTTTACTCCAAGACTCATCCAGCTCTTGTGTCCTTATGACCTTAACCTCGTCTTTCACTTCTTTCGATTCATGCTTCAAACAATGTCGACAATCTTCGGAGCATGGCCGTCGTGATAGAGCGTCTGCATTTGAGTGAACTCTTCCGTTGCGATGTTCTATTACAAAGTTGAACTCTTGAAGCAGTTCAATCCATCTCGCAACCTGGCCTTCAGGGTTCTTGAATTGAAGCAGCCATCTCAAAGCGGCGTGGTCGGTGCGGATCGTGAACTCGCGACCCAGCAATACTTGTTGAAGTGCTGAAGACTCTTCACTACAGCTAGAAGTTCACGTCGAGTGACACAATAATTCCTTTCAGGCTTCGATAAGGACTTGCTGAAGTATGCGATAACCACTTGTTTACCGTCTTGATCCTGCGACAATACCCCTCCAATTCCGGTATTGCTAGCATCCGTGTCCACTATAAAGCGTCCTTCCCTTCTGGGGTAACCCAGAATCGGGGCCGAGCATAAAAGTTCCTTAAGACGAACAAACGCACGTTCGCAATCTGAATCCCAACTGAAGATCATCTTATCCTCCGTGAGTCAATGCAATGGCCTGGCTATCTCGGAGAAGTTCTTCACAAACCGCCGATAATAAGCACACAGGCCTAAGAACGCTCTCACGTCTGTTTTGTTCTTCGGAGTCGGCCATTCTTGAACAGCTTTTATCTTATCCGGATCAGTTCGAACACCTTCATCCGATATGACGTGTCCCAGGAAAGCTACTTCCTTCTTGAAAAACTCACATTTCTTCGGATTAAGTTTCAAGTTCGCCTCACGGAATCTTTTGAATACCTTCTCCAGATTTCGTTAGTGTTCCTTGAAGTTGCGTCCCATAACTATCACGTCATCAAGATACACTAGACATGCATCTCCTATAAGTCCTACCAATACTCGCTCCATGAGGCGCTCAAAAGTGGCAGGAGCGTTGCATAGTCCGAAAAGCATAACGCAGAACTGCCATAGACCATGTCCATTGCCAGTGGTAAAAGCGGTCTTCTCCTTGTCTTCTGGCCGAAGTTCCACCTGCCAGTAATCACTCTTCAGGTCTATTGTCGAAAACCATTTCATGCATCCAAGCATGTCCAGTGTGTCGTCAATCCGGGGCAAAGGGTAGCTATCCTTTTTAGTCACATCATTCAGCATCCTGTAGTCCACACAGAATCTAGTGCTGCCGTCTTTCTTTTTCACGAGTACCACAGGTGAACACTACGGACTAGTCGATGGTTCTATGACCTTGCTGCGCACCATATCCTGGATCATCTCAGATACTTCCTTTTCCTTTGCCAATGGTACACGTCTTGGTCTCTGCTTAATCGGTACGGTAGCACCAGTATCAATCGGGTGAGTTACAAGATTCGTTCTTCCTAAGTTGCTATCTCCTGCCGTGAAGATGTCCTTATAATTTTTCAACAGCCTTGTTGCTTCTGTGTATTCCTCAGTAGTCAAGTTTTGCTTCATTGCTTCCAGCAACGAGGTGATATGGTCCGTTGATTCGATTTTACCAGTGCCCTCTTGTATCTTCCGAATGCTGTCAACAGGTTCACAACGTCCCAACTATTTCTTGAGAGATGTATCGGTGTGCTACTGAGGTTGATGATCTTCACTTTGGCATCTGGCTTGGTCATTAGCAATGTCCTTGCCGTAATCCAACTGGTGTGATCTCCATAGTCTTCCACTATAACACATCGATTTGGTGTCATCTTCTCTGGAAACTTAATGCTGACTAGCGTTTCCGATCTGGGTGCTAGCTTCACTGATCTTAAGCAGTGCACTGCCATTGCAGACGCACCCTCCAGAAAGACTTCTTGATCCGGGAAGCTCAAAACTCCTCGCGCAACATCAACCAAGCATTGATGTGTCCGTAGAAAATCCAGTCCGATGATGCAGTCGTCGGTTATATTGGCTACCAAAACGGGCTGCATGTAGATGTTATCTCCTAGTTTCAGCGTGACTTCTGTAACTCCTAGGACGGTCACTGGCTGGCCTGTTGCTGTCTGTAGGTTGTAGAACGGACGTGCATTTTCCCACATGATGGTTCGCTTCAGGAGTTCTGGTCGCACAATGGATTTCGATGCCCCTGTATCAATAGTAAAGCGACAGGGTTTACCATTTATCTCTCCTGTAGTTACAAGACTGTTTCCATCACAAGCCTGTGATACTTGTAAGGTGGGAGCTCGACGAAATCCAGCTGGTGCTCGCCTCACAGCCCTTGAGTCCTTTAACGATTCCTGGGTGTCGACCTGAGTAGCCGTCGACACCGTTCTCGTTCGTTTTTGTGTTCGGCAGTTGATTCTAATATGGCCCCGTTCACCACATCCGTAGCAGATAGGTCCAGTACGAGGTTGGATCGTTGCCACAACTTCGCGCACTTTATAATTTCTGTAGTCGCCACGGACTGCCTCCACCTCCAGGGCATGTGCTAAAGCGGCCTCTGTGGTTGTATGATGGCGCACCGTTGCTCTCACTTCTGGGTCCCTTATGCCGCTAACAAATGCCTCTAGCACTTTGTCGTCTACTGGTGTAGAACTTGACGCGTAGGCTCGGCGTACTAGGCGTTCAATTTCCGTAGCCCATTGCTGTAGGCTTTCGCTCGACTTCTGGACGCGGTCTTTGAGCTGCGCACGATATACGTGCTCAAGATGTTTGTCTCCATAGCGAGCTTCCAGAGCCTTAAACAGTGACTCCAACGTGCGTCGATCGGCTGGTATATTCTCCAGGACTAGTAGGGCTTCCCCTCGGAGAGCTAGAGTCAGCGCCGCGAGCGATTGCTCGTCCTCCCAAACATTTCCTTTAGCTACTACCTCAAACTGGTGCCTGAACGCCGTCCATGAGGTAGTGCCGTCGAAACTTGGGACCTTAAACTTCGGTGCTCCAACAGTTAAGGGAGTGACTGTGCCCAAAGCCTTGACTTTTTGAAGCTTGTTTTCCAAGTCCTCAAATTTCTTTTCGTGGGCGTTTATCGATGCGTCGTGGGCTTTAAGAGTTAAATCATGCTCAGTCGTGCGAATCTTAACCCATTCCACGTCTTCTTTTACGATATTTAAGGATCCCTGAAAGCCATCCATCTTCGTATCGATCGCTCCCAAGCCCACCTGTATAGAATTTGTCGCTTCCCGCTGACTCTCCATCGCTTCCCGCTGGCTCTCCATCGCTTCCCGCTGGCTCTCCATCGCTTCCCGCTGGCTCTCCAGCTTCCTCTCTAGCATGGCTTCCATTGCTGTTAATAAAGTTGCCATATCGAATCCACTCGCAGTAGCCGGTACTGATGCAGCGAGCGTCGGCGTAGGTGTGCTGGTTTCAGTGGGCGTTGCCGTATGTCCAACGGTGGCCTCTCTTCCAGCACGGTCCCGTCCAGGCGACTCCATACGCGTAGCATCCACTGCTGTCTGCCGTCGCGTACGTACCCCGTCTTCACTCTGCGGTACAACAGGCATTCCGCTTCTGTCACCAATTGTTACGTATCAGGATCCGTAGGCTCGTAAGAATGCCACAATCGTTCCGCAGAGCCTTTATTTTTCTTCACACACACTTCCCAATCACAGTTACACTCGTAGATCGCAGGTATCCGCTTTGTAGGGAGAGAACTCTTCACATCGTATCCGGAGACCGAATGCCTTGTGGCCGACCCTGCCCGCTATTTATATCGATTTCCGGGCTTCCAGATCCTTCCACGCCCTTCCTTGAAGTAAGCAACAACAACAGGAATTCCCGGAAATCGACATAACAATAGCGGGTCAGGTTAACAACCCCATTTCGGCCCTCATCCATGCTAATCTCGCCCCTTTTGCTCGAGGCATACGGGCCAGATTGGCCTGGAGTGACCCAGGTAGTTTTTATTACTACCTGGGTTTCTCTTTTATTGCCTCTATTGTTTGCCTCACCGTAACGCTCGGCCACCCTTCTCGAAACTTCGTAAGCCTGCCGACTTAGAAGCTTCGTAACAATATTATGTCCATAAAATATTGGGGTCGCGGCACCGTTTCATTGGGTGTAGGCTAGCTTGAGTAATAATAAGAAGCACTAATAAACTTGGGTACTTATTATAAGGAGAACTCGCTTAAGTCCAACCCTTCCAAGACTGAGTCATGCGCTTTCCACCTCCGCAACAGTCAAGCGAGCCGTAGGCTTAATATCCCGTGGCAGGGTGTGCCAATAGCTCACAGTAGTACCCCAAGGTATCTCGGTGTCATTCTGTCATTTCAGCAAAAACTGTCAAACCATCAAAAAAAGGTGCACTCTCGGAACAACATATTGCGGCGGCTCAATTCCGCAAGATGGGGATCCTCGCCGCGTATCTCGCGGTCGACTGGGCTGGCGCTCTCCTTTTCTGCAGGCGAATACGCATGCCCGGTATGGAGTCGTTCTGCCCATGCAAAGTTAGTGGATACAGCCTTAAACGAAACTTGCCGGATTATTACTGGTTGTCTCAAACCGATCCCGGTAGACCTGCTGTACCCCCTAGCTGGAATAGCATCTCCAGCCGTCCGTAGAACTGTGGCTGCGTCCTCCGAAAGAGCAAAGATGAATAACGATTCGAGGCACCCTCTGCACAACCATACACCAGTGCAGCAGAGGCTAAAAAGTCGAAATAGCTTTATCGGGGGCGTTGAATCGTTATCCATCCAACCCCAACAAGAGCGGTGTAAATTTTGGCGCTAGAAAGTGAGCTTACCGATTCCCCTCGTCCCGATATCCGAAAGCCTGCCCCCTGGTCATGAGTTGCCATGGCCAGTATGGAAGTCTTTAAATAGACTTCGAACTCAAACTGGCCGGAGCAAGGAAAACATGGCTAGTTGGGGGCTTTCGGATGGCTCGAACTTGAACTGCCTATGCGGCACAGTCCAAACGATGTCCCACCTTACATCTTGCCCCGCATGCCCCAACACCTGCACGCGGGAGGACTTGATGACAGCTAATAACAGCGCTGTCATCGTAGCCAAATTTTGGGCGTCTAAAATATAGTGTCTACCATCGACACGCTAAGAAGAAGAAGAAGCTTTAGTTTCCATGAACAGGAAGTTTTATTCCAGGGACGCTAGGGAGCTCCGTAACCGTAATCGGTACTCTCGGATATCCGAATAAAAATGTCCGAAACGGTAACAAAATCCGACAAAAAGTTTCGAATAATTTCGGATACGGGCAGTCTAAATGAAAGCAGTTTTTATTTTTTTAATTTTTTTTTCCATTTTAATACCTAGACGGAAAGTCAAAATGTTACCTTGTAAATACATTATATATTTTATTTACAAGTCAAAACATCTGATATCCGTAACCGAAAGTATCCGAAACTATCAGATTATCCGAAACCTGCAAAGTATTATATTGCAATATTACCATTTTGGGCGGCTTAAAATACTCCCCCCATTCCCATGCTGGCAGAACAGGGTGTCATAAGAGGCGACAGAAGCCGGCCTGCTTATTAAGTCAATAATATTATTAGTGGTATTATTATCTTTCCGTGAAGCCTGTCTGACTAGCTACCACCCTCCTGCTCGAGTCAGCCACCAAACGACTCGTCGTGTTCCGGCTGGGGGCTGGAGAGCCAATAGCTTCTTTCTAATCTTCTTCTCATTTCCTGGCCGACAACGTATCAGTGATACCTTTGGTCTTGCTGATGTCTATGGGCGACGTTGACCACTTACCATCAGGTGGCTCGTCTGCTCGTTCGTCGGCTATTAACACAAAAAAAAGGATCCAAAATTTAATATCCATAACATACCTAATTTATGCACCTTTGTATGTAATTGTATGTCGCATAGGGATGATGTTCCATCAAGATTAAATAAATAAATAAACCTTTACACACTCATACCCCTCGCCCTAGGATTCCCTGTGTTGCGGACGGCATGAACATACACAAATATGACATTACTCACACCCGTGACCCGAGAACAAAAATTTATCTCACATAAATGTCAGTTACGGCCGGGAATCGATCCCGGGACCCCTCCCTCAGCGGGCAGGGTTATTACCAACTGGGCTATAGGATCGTCGATTGCTGTTTCTTTTTTTAATCAATCCTATTATATACGGGGTGATTGGAACAAGTGTAAAAGATCTGTAGGAGCAAAAGTCTAGCGCACATCCTATCAATTCATGTTATACCTAATACCCTATCTAAAAATCAATAGTTCTAGAGTTATGAACTTTTTTTACATTTTTCCAATAAAATCCTGATTTTCTAGGGAAAAAATCGATGATTTTTGTTTTCACTTATTTCTACACAATTTTTTATGACATAGTTATTGTTTGAACATTGTTTCATTAATTTAATTAATATTCATCACTTAGAATCTAAAACTTTTAAATCGGGTTCTTTGAAAGTCGTGGTAGTAAAAAAGGCGTCATACTTTCATTTTTATTTAATCGTAAAAGAAAATTTTATTGATAAAATTTTCGTATAAAGCACATAAATAAGTATCTGACTTCAATACTGTCCGACAAGGTATAAGAATGTACATAAAGTATCTAAAATTTAGAAAAAGGCTTCGTGCTCGTATCGGAAACCGTGGTCGTGAATTTGAGCAAAATTTAAATCAATTATTATTTTAAACGGGCGCCCAACTGAAGGTTGCTATCTAAGGTGACACCTAAAAAAACTGTGGATTGTTCCATATTCAACTCGTGATTTATAATGTTTAGACCACTATCGATACGTAAGTGGATGTACATAAAAGTTTCCAAAAAGTATGCAGTGATCAGATTCGAACCCCGGACAGTTTTATTGCTAGTATGGATTATACGTACGACACATCCCGCCCCACCCGATTGTTCATATTCACCTCATGCATCCCTCGGTTAATAATAGCCACATGAAAATATATGATAGTAATATTTGTAACAGCGTTCAGACAGACAAACAGACAGACACTTT
>PDGT01000151.1:111282-180539 GCA_003671415.1 Megathymus violae | reverse complement strand
TATTAGGTATTCTGTAAATACACTTAAGCACGTCATTATTTGCTTGCACTGCCGTTTCGAAGAGGTGCTTCGACGAGGCGAAGAAACGGCGAAAGCAACTCCTCGGCACATCTTTTAAACAACACATTGCACCTTTATAATGAAAGTGACTTAACTCAAAATTTCTGAAATTTCAGATTTTACTACAAATTTACTTAAAAAAGTCTACTCTAAAACCCCATGGTGAAAAAGAACCCGAATTATGAGTGAGAAAGGGAAAAAGGGAAACCTCATACATCAGTCTCTTTAAATTAACTCAAGACCATACATTTTTGAAAACTTTCTTCGTCATTTCTTATAAATTGCAATTTTTGAATTTCATTCTAAGGGTGCGACATGGTAATTACAAAAGATTATACCTGTGCGGAAACTGTCATCTCCCGGTATCCTTCTCGTTAATATATCCATCTATACTATAATATCCTTTGCCTATAAGCTGTGCTTTAACGCGTCGCTTAAAAGTTCCAAAGTCAATATAGGTATATTTTGTAAACTATACAGAGGTTATTTTCTTGTTAATATTTTGTCTGTCTGTGCACGTTTAACACTAAAAGCACTGAGCAGATTTAGATAAGTCTTGGCATATTTATAACTTATATTATTGATCAAAATATAGGATACTATTGATCCCGACAAATGGTGCTGTTCCCGCGGGATTTTCCAAAGCGAACCGACGGTGGGTTACAGTAACTTTTTAGATGATCGCGTTATGGCAGACCAATATAAGGAGACAGTGAGAATTATATGTGTTTGTATGTCGAGGGTGATCTCTGTAACGACGGCACCTATTTGAACCTATTCTAATTATTTTACCATTTGCAAGGTACATTATTCTGTATGGACACAGACTATATATAATCTGAATTACGTACGGACGGTCGGCTGGTATATTATATAACGAAGACAACGTTTGTCTTCAGACTACCCTCAAATCTCTATAAACTGGATATGTATTCCAAAACAACCCTGAAAAACTATACAATCAACGATTACGCCTTAATGCTTGTTCCTCCTTCCCGATTAGATGATACAGCCACATGGGCTGCACTGGGCGTCGAGCGACATGTAAGTACATTGTCTATACCTTGAGCACATTGTCGACGATCCTAAAGGTAGCCCTTCCGTCTTGGTCTGCTACAATGTTCCCCAGATCCCCAGCGTGCCGCCTGTCCGGGGGATCCGTGGGACCGCCGTGTGGGGATCCGTGGGGATTGTAGTGCTCCCCTATCGAGCTGCAGCCCTGTGAAAGATTAAAAAAAAACTAAGACTTTCCACACCCCTATCGCGACTCCCTGTTCAAGAAGAGTTTGAGATTTTTTACATCTTTGCGGGTAAGAAGATATTTTCTTTGGGAGGTTCTTGTCGCCTCTTCTTCCGTGATTACTCAGAGGAGAAACGAAGCGATTGATCAGGATGGTGTTTATGGGATCCTTGCGATTACTTCGTCAGCGGCAGGCCGCACCAGGAGCAGAGGACGTCGGTTGAGTCGAGGGTAAAGAAGCCCATATAAGGTGCGTTCACCGCATATTCTAGTTACATCAACTCCAGATGCCAAGAGCGTCATGTACCAAGGAGTGTCCTGATCGTTCACACCTCAACACCTAACTGTGTAACAAGCTCCAGATCCGCTATCACCCCTCACCTCCAGCCGGGCACTCCCCGTGGTCAAGATTAAGCTGGACCGCCCCATGGCCCGCCCGAGTCTACCTCGGAACGGCGTCACACCCACCTGGCTCAGGTCACCGGTGGCGTGCACGTGCAGTCCGTGCGGCCCCGGCTGCAGCCCGTGCACGCTTCCGTCGGCGATCAGAGCGCCCTCCGCCGCCTGCTGCAACCGAACCACGCCCATCACCCGGCTCTTGCAGCAGCTCTGGCTCGAGACCATTGCCACAGCTGACTGGGTGTCTAGGGATTTATTAAAACTGAATTGAATTATTTTGCCTACTTGTACCGCGTCTTCGCTTTGCGTTTACAAGTAAACTCCGCGTTGTTTTACGAATCTGTTCCTCTAGCTCTGTGAATTACAAACGTATTAGCTTATTATGACACCTGCAGACAGACAGTCAAAATTTTATATACTGCCCTCTTAACACAATATCCATATTAACTTTTATCGCATATCCCGCGGGAACAGATTCATTTCCCCAAATAAAGAGTATCCTAGATTACGACCCATAAGCAACTAAAATGCCAAGCTACATTAAAATCTGATCAGTTGTTTTAACGTGATTTGTGGACAGGCAGGCAGACAGACAAAAATTACAAAAATATATTTTTCGACCTCTTAACCTCAACTCGGCATTTTGGCACTGCAAAACAACGTCAGCTCGCGTACGAAGCCATTACGTGACTGAGTTCGCGTTGGTACTCCTTTAGCGTTTTGGCACCAATGAGTCGGTGCCATTTTATTTGTTCATCGGCTCGGTCCATACACAGTAATATTTAATATTAGACTCCGTACACATTAATATTAGACTGTGTTTATAGGAACTAACGCGTTACGAGAGTGATTTAACAGTGTCAGAAATATTAATGCTTTAATGCTTAGATCGTATCGTAAAAGGTGTAGTATCACTTATTTCATCAACTTCAAATCGGTGTTATAGAGTTATTGATTTTAATTCGAACGCGTACCGTCGATAATTATTAAGCTACACATATTCGCGGCAACCGCCCGATCGTGTACGATAGATGAGACAGGACGACTAACCTATAGTCCAGTTGGCAACAACCGAAATTGCATAGCAAGGGGTCTTAGGTTCGATTGCTGACCGAACACATATCCAGGTAACAGATAAACATTTAATTTAGACGCTAGGACGTTAGGATTTAGACGTTAGGACTTCTCGAGTCGCAGGCGACATTGACGTACACAAATATGACATCACAAATACCCAAGAGCCGAGAACAAACATTTATTTGTTACATAAAAATCTGCAAAGGTCTGGAATTTAACCTGGCTGTCACTTAAGTCTGCCCAGGGCTGGACTAGAAACGGGGCGCCCCCTGTTCGGCAGACAGGGTAACTGCCGACTTGGATAGGAATAGCTTGTGGGAGTTTGATTTATAAATGGTATATGTGCAGGATTTTGTTATATTTTTATACCTCCAAACCCTTGCAGCACCACTCTCTTCCCAGAGCTCCTGGCCACCATGTCTAGGACCACTGCGCTCGGCAATGTCGTCTCCACCATAAAAGCACCATCCTTGAACACAGCCTGCGAGTAAAAATTGGCAGTTTTTAAGGGCAACACAGTTGAAGAAACGAAAGAGAAATTTTGAGTGCTTGCCACACTAAGGCGGAGGTAAGAAAGTGGGGGGATGGAGGTACGGGACCAGCGCGCGAATGATGCGCATTGTGTATGATGAAAAAATTTATGATTTCAATTATTGATTAGACATTTGTAACAGTAACTATTGTGTTTCATCACAACGAGTAAACTCTCTGTTGTACTGTTATATGATCAGACAGACAAACAGAGAAAAATTATAGCATCTATTGTTTTGTGTTCTATTGAGTTAATAAAGGCTACTTATAATATTATTTCTCATACATATATCCTACATATACAGAAAGCGATCAGTTAAAATTTAATTATATAGAAAATATACATTTATCACTGGGCCAACTACTAGATCTGTATTAAATTTAAAACTTTTTCTGCCAATAAATTCATTGAAATTACTTCCAAATGGATAAAAGGGCATGCGAAATGATCCAGAAACATTATGGAGCCTTAAAACCATACAATAATTATACCTGTTTGATATCATCTTGTGCGTTCAATTCTTTCAACGTTTTCTCCAAAACCTTCTCTTCTAGATGGGGGCCGAAATCCACTAGTACTTCTAACTGTAAGGTAATGTTAAAATTCTATGTTTGTTAAACTTTTCAATCTCTAAACCAAATTTAAATCATTTAAGTATTTAGTAAATGTACATTTATAAGGTCATTGCTTAATTCGACTATCATTCCAAGGTGATACTTTACTATAGAGCAGAACAAGCAAGAAACTCCTCGGCACACTTGCTCAGTAAAATACATGTTCACACAATATATTTCTATTGTATAGAGAATGGTTCCATCGGCGGGGCTTCCGTCATCTTCAACTTCCAACTTATTGCATATCCTAAATTCGATTTAGGAAATATTCAAACATGTTATTCTAGTGCTTTTATTCCATTACTAAGCAAGTACTCGATAAAGTATGAAAGATGAGATCTTAAAAGAGTTTTATTTTTATTGCTTTTAAAAGTATCAAAAAAAACCTAGACCAATAACAATGGAAAAATAATTCGTAAATTTAGTCATTGTTAATGTGGTGTTGGCATAAGTACACTCAGTCAAAGACAAGTAAAGGATGGGAATCCAAGGATTAAAACAAAATTTCAATAAAAATTTCAGGGAAACCTAGCAGGTCCGGAAAATGAGGTTACACATTAGTGTTATGCGCAATTAAAATGACTATAACAAAAATAGCAACCAGTATATCACTTAACAGGTTTTTTATTTTATAAATCACAGACAATAAATTTCCAAACATTGATAAGTCATCAAGCTTGTTCCTGGGAAAAAGCATTTTACAATGTTTGGGTTATTTAGGTAAAGAAATAAACTTGTATATTTGTATTTATTTCAATGAATAAATTTGTCGGGACCTTATTAATGAATTATTTTTGAAATATAACAAATAAACGTAAATTCATTTTGAAAATGAAATATTAATTTAAAGCAAGATGTATAAATATGATTAAATCCTTTAAATGTATAATGATTAATTATTCATTTAAACAGCAGTGGAGGAACTCGCAGTTATTATTATTTGTGCAGGTTGAATCCCGAATTTGTTAACGCTTAATTATAATATGCTTTGTCACAGTTTGAATCACGTTTGTTTTAAAAAAACTATTACTTAAAAAAAACTAGTAACCATACCTTAGAAGCCAACATAGCAGCCTAGTAGATTCGATGGATGTCTTCTTATATAAAATGCGTATCCGCTTGTAATTCAAGTCCCTACAGAGCTATAGTTACAGATATTTATAATCTTACAATTAACATTAATTTTCTGGAACTAATAACAACTTTGCACACTTTGACATTAACAAACGATGACAATATTCTGACATTGACGTTGCATTGACTGTTAACATAGAGTACTGTACTTCTGCGGATTCATTTGGTTCTGTCAACCATACCATCTGATATAAGCATAGACTAGAAATTGGCTCCATTCATGAAACTAATAGTGTAATTACATTATAATACGTTACCGTACTTACTCGATAAAAATGTCAAAAGTCGTAAATTGATTCGTAGATCACCTTAATTTATATCACGCCTGTTACGTTCATATTACGATCTGTGAACTGCGAATCGGCGAGTGAATCAACAAGTTTTTTTTACCTCGTACTACATAACAACTTGTACTTAGACGAGGTGCAATTAGACGATTTTTGCTTTTAATTTGACTTCAGAAACAATGGAATAGTGCAACTTTACTACTATGGTACAATATGTGTACGTCGTTCGCGATCGAACAAATCGGAAGATACAGGTCGTAAGAACTGCGATAGGTTAAGTCCGAGGACTCGATCTTTCGTTCAAAATTAAATATAAAAACCTATGTTTAAGCATAGAGTTGAAGTTGAAGTCGTGCTACTGAACAATCTACTTTCCAGACGTATTCGAATGATTAAATTCAGGGCGAGCAGGTTTATTAGATTTCCACTACAGTGATAAATAATTAGTCAAATAATAATTAAAAGCAGTTTATTTGAAAACGAATAAGTAAACAGATTACAAAACATCAACACTTAAACTATTAAATACACAGAACAGATTAACGTCTAGAAACAGATCACTAATAGTACAGTCAATAATAAAATTATTGCTACAACAAGACCCCAATTCTATAAATTCAAAAAATTTTAATATAACTTACAACACAATAATAAAATTTTATGTAACTTGTAGAAAAATCTACCAATCGGAACATACCACATTTCACGCCAGACCTACCATACCTTTATTTATCTGTTGTTAAAATATTTATATAGCTTAACAGCGTTGTTATGGAAACCAACACAAACTGTACTATTCAAAATCAATCTCGGACATAGACTTGACCTGTATCTATAAAATCATCCTCGTCTATGCTACCATCTTATTTATTTTTTAATTTTACAGTGAATCAAATTTCCCATTTCTACTTAATCTGTTCTGTGAACTAATTGGCAGTGGTGATCAGGGTTGCAGTTGTTGTGGGATGCTCACGTGTTTTTCCGTCGGGTAGGGAGAAATAGAGCGGCATCTCTGAAGACAAACACAATATTGTTAGCATTAAATTCAAATTATTATAAGTATCGTTCGCTTAGTGGTCGAAAACACGTAGCTATTAAAAATAAATTGATTGATAAAAATAGAGAATAAAATAGCTGTTTGATGTTTTGCTTTTGCCTTTTTGTATATCGATGATAAAAAAGGATTTTCATCGCGCCAACCTCTGATCGTATTGCATCTTGCTGTATTACAGACTATGTTATGAACTCAAGCCTTTTCCGTACGAGACCAGTGGTCTCTTTAATATTTAGCTAAATAAATATATAAATGCATTGTTCTAAACCTGCCCGGCTACGTTTGCTCGTTTGAGAACCAATAGTGAAATCTTTTCTGTTTCTGTAACGGTAAAAGAGGGCCAGTTAAAAGGCAGTTTCACGCTTCTCTTTCGGTCAACGACGCGTTACAAATAAACGACCGTAGACGTCCATTTATTTACCTTAAGACGTCCCACTAGCTTGTACTTACTTGTAACGAACACTTTTTAGACCATCCTTGAGAACTGGTTTGAAGTTGGAACGTGGTATGAGAATAACGATATTTTTACACTAAAGGAAGTTCAAATTATTTATTATTAGAGTTACATGTGGGTATCAAAGTCATATCCGTAAAGCAGATTGCTTTACATTGTGCTTTAGAAAAGTAGGAGGTCACTCGACTCTATCCATTCAATTTAATAACCTGACACGCAAATGGGAAAACACCACTCGGATGCCTCGTAGCCCAATGAGCAGCGACCCTGCCGAGCGAGGCCATGGCGAACGTTTATGTGAATGATAAAGTCGTGCATTCGTCTTGCGCACTGCAAGCAATTGGAATAGTTTGCCCGTGTGAGTGTTCCCTTCTACGTATGATGTCTTCGAGAGGAGAGTGAACAGGCTTATATGAGATAATGCGTTCAACGTCTTACACTTAATCACCATCTCTACCAGCTGGCGGGACTGCTGTTAATTATTAACTTATTTTATATAAACAAAAAGTTCGTTCTCAGGTCGTGGGTGCCTGTAATGTTATATTTGTGCACGTCCTAGTGATGTGAATGTGTGAACGTTTCACTATCACTAGTATATCAAAAATGACCTCTCTGTAGTCCGCCTCGGCTATCACCGCTGTGCGGGTCTCAACACGCTTGAGGGGTGTCCCGTCCAAGTGGTGCACCACCTTGTACACCTCCGAGCACTGAAGGTGGTCTAGACGTGTCGGCGGCTTTTCGTATTTCATGAAGTTGATCCTGAACATATATAAAGACTTATTTAATGGCTGCTTAAAAGTGTTTGAGATTGCGATGCGTGTTTAATGTTCGTGTAAAAAGGCACACCAGTCGACATTAACGATTGGTTTAAACACGTATCGATTCAAAGGTGGGTTATATAAAGTTGCAAGATAGGCGTTTCTGCCAAATTTTCAGCGAGTCGACTTGTACGCTTACCCCTAAATGTGTTCTTGGTAGTGTAAAAAACGTGTAGCCACGCCCATCAGATGCCATCTCATTTGTAGATGTGGCGTTAATATTTAAATATAAGATTTATAACGGTAAATATATATATTTACTTAGCGTTCAATAGTAAACAATACTTTACATGATGTAGCTGAGGTCTAAAAATGAAATTGAAGTCCAAAGTTAGCTGTCTAGTTTGAGCCAGCCAATAAATTTGCTTTTTAACTGATTGTTTAAATAATTCTACTAGCCACAAAGAGGGTAGGTTGTTACATAAAAACTTACTACTTGTAAGTATTTCCATAGCTTTAATAATAAATATATATAGGAATACTTTTTATATAAATCATAACTTTTATTGTATAATAAAAAAATATATAATGAAATAAAATAAATATGTAAATGTAAAAAATGATCTATGTTTGAATCAATTTAATTTTAAAACTTCAAATGGATTTGTTTGTTATGTGTAACGAGATCAGTATTATACGATGAAGAGTTTAATGCATGGTGTGTTAAAATTGTAAATTCGCTGTGGTATGTGCAAAAAAAAACAAACCATGACAACACTGGATTAGTTACACAAAGACAAGAAGGCATAAGTACAGAGTACTTTAAAGTCAAAAGAGACAGATTGCTTGATGGTCGCTCTTTCTTATTACATTATCAACTCTGACTACAGATAGTACTACAAACGAATTGTAAAATGAACGAATTATTTTCTCAATTTCTTTTCATTTACACTCGAAGGCAACGTATAGACAATATTCTTATAAAAAGATAAGAAGGTAACTAATGATTTCGGATTTCAGTAATAAATAAATAAACAAACAAGTGTTTTAAAATAATACTTTTTTGATAACTATTTTATAATTTTTTGTTTCATACTGTTATCGCGCCAATCTGTGGTATTATCTGTTTATGACCAAAATTCAGTGCTCGTACTTATGTCAATCCTTGGATACGAAACTCACTTCTATTCTTTTATAATAAGGTTTAACATAGGTATCGTATAAGGCGTGGAAATCCACCAAGTGGCAGTTCGATTCTCTGGAAAAGATTATTTAGCCTCAATAAATGTATTGCAGTTCATGCCACTTTCCGATATTTAATATAACTTAGTGACATTCATGTTTTTGGTACAAATCAGGTGTCAACTGACTTCTTAAATTTATAACAGACGCTTGTTTTATCCCCTTATTTTTTCTTTTCTTTCTCTATTAATGACGGTTCTATCTCATTCCATTATTAAATCTATATTTCTATATATCTATATTTTTTCAGTCCTAGTAAACTTATTTTTTTTATTATGAGATTTTTAAATGATCAATTCATGTTTGTCCCCATTTCCATAAAATATAGTGCAAGATATGGTAGATTTATACCTATATTTCCTACAGTGAGGATTCTTCGAGTTGCCCCACGGCCAGATCTTGTTCCAATGCTCGATCTGCCACCGCACATGCAAACAAACAAACAAACAAACTCATCAACACTCGCAAACATCACACGAAGTGGACTAGTGCACAGATTAAAAACTGTCAAGTGCGCGTCGAAATCTAGGCGACATGTACATTGATAAGTTCTGTGATACGAATGAATAAAGATACTCATTTTATAGTAGTGCTACGAAGAACGGAGTTATTTCTAATTGTGCTAAGCAAAAAACAATGTTTAATCTAAAATATGGGACATTCCACATTACACAACATAAATAATTGAAAGGAATTTTTGTTGAAAGGAAGTATATTTAGAATAGATTCTCAAAATATTAAAACTTTCCACCCCATCTTTAAAAGGGATGCAAGCGCACAGTTCTTACGATGTACAAAACATATATCTCACAAAACAAACTTTCATGGCCTTACAGTCCTTGCACATCCTGTCTGCAGACCTGTCAATACGATACTCATTTCTACAGACCCTGTTTTCTTCTTCTTCAGATATATAGGTGGCTACCATCAATCCCTTTATTAGATTAATTTATATACTGCTTATCGATTTAAAGAATACACCCACTCACCTACTACATCTATGTAGTGCCAATAGTCACCAAATATTTTATATAGTCAAATTACGAAATTAGAATATTGGCCGTATCGGGGCGGCCTAGAAACTCCCCCCAATCCCATGTTAGCAGAACAAGGTGTCGTAAAAGGCGACAGAAGCCGTCAGCCTGTTTAGTGGTAGGGCTTCGCGTAAGGATTATATTATCAATATTATTATTAAGTAATTATAAAGTAAGTAAGTATATTATTATCTTTCCGTGAAGCCTGCCTGGCTAGCTACCACCCTCCAGTTGAAGTCAGCCACCGAACGACTGGTATTTCTTTCTTTTTTTTTTCGTACTCCTTGGCCGACAACGCATTAGTGACGCCTAGTGTCCATGGGCGACACTGACCACTTACCATCGGGTGGCTCGTATGTTCGTTTGTCGGCTATTTACATAAAAAATATAATATCGAAAGACTATTGACGGTCCCGCCAACTATAGAGTACGTACTGTATATGTAGAAAGAAAAAAAAAGGAGTAATCATATTGTTTTGTCTTCGCCTGTGTATGTATACAGATAATAGTGACATATGAAATTGATATTATTTAATATTTTTGTACGATAAAAAGGACTTTACTTTGTTAAATTATTTGTACAACTACGAATTCCATAATTATAATTTTTACGGAATGACATTTTTGAAAATAATAAATGTTAATAAACCATTTACAATGTTCGCGCCACTTTTTTCGTTTGAAGTTTGTCAACACTCAGATAATCCAAATATTGCATAGTAAACTTTATATTTGGAAAATATTAAACACCAGTCACTTCTCGCTTATCTCAATACGCGAAAAATGGAGTTTTTAACTATCTGTTAATGCAGATAACAAAAAACTCTCATTACACTAATAGCGTACAGTACTGCACGAACCTTCTTAGTTTAAAAAAATAATAAAAACAGAAAATCTGCTATTTGATACTAATTATATAATACAAATATTAACTATTTACAAATTTCAGGGGGAATAACAGTTTTATAATTGAAAATGACATGCGAATATGCTTATGTGTGAACATGACAAACCTCTCGTCATATGGAAGAAGGACGCTTTCAAATGTTGCCCTAAAAATATTTATATTATGATTATTTTATTTATCTGTAATGTTGCTATAAACTCAAACTAAATAACTGTTTAAATATGAAAGTATAAAAATGTCTTGTTAAAATAAATCTTTCTTTTTATCTTGAAATAAATGAAATTTTCATTAAATGAATATTAATTTTGCAAACTTTAAACTGAATCTTATAACGGTTGAAAAAACATTAATCAGTGCTTGATTATGTTGGAAATGAATCTAATTTTCATATAAAATGTATTACTACTATTTCGTAATAACGAACAGTCATTTTATTTATGCAAATACACCGTACAGACAAAAATAAACCAACATCAAAATAGTCAAAAAACTTATATATATATATATATATCATCGTATAAGTTCAAACGCCGTGGAGTTTCGATAATATTAATATCTAATGGTCATTACTAGGGACTTAAAGCTTTCAAATATATTAAAATTGAACGTTCTAAGCGATTCAATAATGAAACGAAAATTAAGAGTGACATTTCAATGTCGCGTCACGTTTAAGCACATTTCGTTACACGAGAGAGAGAAGGAAGATACAATTCGGACGCCGCGAGAGCGGATCGAAAGAGAGCGACGTATACACTCAAAACAAAGTATCGTATTTTGGGTGTACGCGTCAGAAGCTTTTATGTACAGTGGTGATACCACGCATTGTATGAATAATATTTATCATTGTGCCTTGTGATTGTTTGACTATATCAGTATACAGTTATTGTTATACCTATAATGATGTATCTAAGCTAGTACTGCGTCAAAAAGTTACACATTTACGACATGTACAGTTGATTTTTTAATCTATAAAAAGTTGATTACTTTTACAAATAAAAAATGTCTTTTTTGCTCTGGTAGAAAATCGACCTTTTTACTTTCACGATGTGAGAACTTGAACGACGATATAAAAATATCTGTAACAAAGTACCCCTTCACTTTTCCTTGAATGATCTCAGACTGCGCGTTCAACACTTCAGCGATCATTTGCTCATTGTACACGTCCTGAGGCCTCCTCCACTTCCTGCCGCCGGGGAGCACCAGCGGCCGGTTGACCGGCGTCGGGGACCCGAACATGGGCTTGGGCTTGCCCACGCGTGGGGTCGGTCGCTGCTTCACTTGCCTCGATTCGTGTTCCAGTTTCATTTGGTCTATCACGTCCTTATATACGACTTATTAATTAGATGACGTTTCAATTATTAATGGCGGCTTTGAAGTATATTAATAATAATTATAACTTGTAGGTAAAGGATACTGTATTAAAGATATAAATGTTTCACCTCATCAATGTTAAAGCACCTTTTCGAAATGGCGGTAGAAGCAAAAAATTACTTGCATAAGTATATTTACAGGACACCTATATGAATAAATAATTTTTAATTTTGAATTGATATCTGTTATATTATACGCAATTATTAATATATTTTTGTGTACATAATAAACTGAAAGCGTTTACAAGTAATTGATTATAACTATCGAGTGCATAGTATTTTTGAGTTGTAAATACACGTATAATATATCTGATTGAAATATTTATCAATATGTTTCGATAAGCCATCACAAAATACATCAGCAGTTTTCTTGACATTTATATCATTTGACGTTTGTGTCATTGTCAATTCGACATTTGTGATTTTGTTGCTTATTATAATATATGAATTCGTTCGATATATTTATTGTAATAATTCTATTTCGTTTTATTAATAAGTGTAATTGATCTCACCGTTCTAATTAATTCATTATTATGATAATATTGTTAAATTAACCTACCTTTCTTTGCTTCTCAATCTTCTGTTGCTCGGCCATCATTTCCTCCTCCTGCTGCCTCCGTTTCGCCAACTGTTCCTCAGACAACATCGGCATTCTTTCTTCTTCTTCGTTCTGTCCCCTTCTAACGTTGTCTGGCTCGTCGTCTGGCTCGGTGATCGTTGGCAGTTGGTCCTGTCGCGCCTCTTGCTGGTCTTCATTTACTGCCATGAATCAAATGTTTTTTTTTATTTATTAGTAAAGGCCCTTTTGCCGCTGAGCGACCACATTGTCCCGTAAGGGATAAACAATATATTCGATAGCACATAATTATATAATTAGAACACAAAACAAATACAAATTTAAATGTTTTGCAAGGCCTACAGTACCCAGCCTACACAGTATTCTAGCTTCCTCTGACATTGGAGGCTAAAATACTGTTTAATTGGCCACTCTGCATCGTCCTTGCAAAATGCTGTAACCTCAGTGATTCTGTCCGCACACATTCCGTCAAAATGTGTGGAACATCTTCAACTGTACCACAATCAATACATTTAGAGATTGGACTTTTTTCATTAAAAATTCAAACTTATTTGACGGGATATGTCCCGAGCGTAATCTAATTTCGATGGTTGAAAGTTATTGTCTATTACACAATGTTTTATCAATCCATGGGATTTGAGATGTTTGTGGCTGAATAGTTCTATACCAGATGTCATTTTCAAGTAAGAATGTGGAACGCTTCACGATTTTTCGTGTCATCCTTGCGCAGGGACCACGCAAGTCCTGTCTGTATCGTTCCAATTTTCAAATCAAGTACGAAGCAAATGTTAATTTCTCCCGTAGAACAGTGACCTAACTCTAGTTGAATAATGACACATTTGTAAATATTGATGTGTACGTGAACTCTGAACAGACACAAACCGGCTTCAGTCACAAGCATTAATAATACTGGCAAAGTTGATTTGACTATCCCGTAGGACAGTTTGGTAGTTTGCCGAGCGGTTCATGAGTTAGGCTCCCGGTCGGGTCGGACGTGTTTCACAGATAAATGTTTGTACTCGCGTTGTGTGGGTTTGTCGTATTTGTGTGTGTGTATAACACAGGGTGTCCTAGTGCGGACGGAATGCATGCTGTGGTGTAGTTTACGGTATGTTACTGATTCAATAAATAAATATATTTATTAAAAATTATGAATATTTATACACATAGTAAAATTCCAACTGATCGCTTTCTGTACGTAAACGATATATTTGGAAAACTATAATTAGGGGGGTTTATTAACGGAATAGAACCCAAAACAATAATTGTTAGTTTGTGTCTGTTTTTCTCTGCGTTTGTTCGCCCTTATCTAAGAAACAGCTTAACCGATTTCGTTATGGTTTTTATTAATGTATTGCAGTAATCGTAACTTAACATTTAAAGTTAGTTTTATTACAATCCGTCTATAAATAAATAAGTTATAAATTAATATTTTAATGTTTAGAACTTAGCATACTGCCCTCGCTTCGCTTCGCATTATTTGAAATTAATTTATAACTTTTTTATTTATGAACGGATTGCAATGAAACAAACTTTAAGTATTAAGTGATGCAATCCAATACATTAGTGAGAACCGTAACGAAATCGCTCCGGCTGTTTCTGAGATTATTAGCTCGAACAACCGCATAGACAAACAGATATAGATTCTGAAAACTATTTTTTGGGTTTTATTGCGTTAATAAAGACTCCTAATATTAGTTTTTTCATATATCCTTAATGTACAGAAAGCGATCAGTTAGAATTTTACTGTGCAACAGATATATATATTCACAGTACGAAAGAAAATCCAGCCGTAAAACAATGCAGACGCTATTTCTAAGCGTAAGGTAGTTTTTCCGAACGAAGCGAGGGTAGTTTTGTTGGTTAGTGCAATATAATTTTTTCGAGGTATATTTTGAAACTATATATACACCTAGATTACATACAGTGTACGTGATGTATACAACAATCACTCAAATATATAAAGTCCTCTTACGTATGATGTGAAAAGCGTTACACTTCCTCGCAGCCGGCAGCGGCAGACAAACGTCGACGGTGGGTACTGTCAAAAAGGCACGTGGTAGTACGGTGAAATTAAATTTTGTGTACAGTACACGTTATTTGGGTAAAGTTATGCTTACAATTGTGTACAATACACATTAGTTGGGTAAAGTTACACTTAAATTTTGCGTACAATACATGTTAGTTGGGTAAAATTACGCTTAATATTGTGTACAATACATGTTAGTTAGGTAAAGTTACGCTTAAATATTGTGTACAATGCACGTTAGTGAGTGAACTTATGCTTAAATTTTGTGTACAATACACGTTACATTTTTTCCGGCTATAACATAATTTAAACTAAACGTATTATTTAAAACAAATGGAACATACGAAGTTATTTTTGTATGACCAAATAGAATTGTCAAGTTTTTTTTTATTTACTCGGAGCATAAATGAAAAATAATAGTCTCATCATTATAATCCATATTGTCCCACTGCTGGACTTTTGTGTCCCCTCTCACAATGCCATGTTGTCTTAGTGCAAATTGGTAGACTTCTCGCGTTTCTGAACATAATAAATAATGGTCTAGTGTGCAGGTTTCCTCACAATGTTTCGGACGCGCGAATTAATTTCTAATACGCACATAACTTGTAAAATTAGTGCTGCAAGATTCGAACACGAATCTCCAGTATGAGAAATTGACATTCACATCACTGGGCTATCACTGCTTTTAACGCACGAAGAATTAAAAGGAATCAATAAATATTTTGGAATATTATTTTTAGTTAAAAAGTGTAATTTTGATTATTTTAGTTTACATTTTGTGAAAGGAAAATTATCGTTGTGAATTAACTCAAAATTAAACATTCAATTTTCCAATATTTCGGTTTCACTGACGTTTCTAAGTTTTATAAGGCCTCTTAAAAGTCTAGTGTATATAGCAACCGTACGTAGATAGTGAACATTACAGACTGCTTCCAACTAGTCAATCCTACAACCGTATCCTCTTTCACTAACACGCAGGTCGTCATGCTTATTACAAGTAAAATAAAACTAGTTTTTATTGTTTCCGCTGTCAATTTTTAAGCAACTTTCCTCGATTCATTTTTATTGAAAGGACTTTGCAAAATAACAGTTCTTCCAATCATTATCTTTTGTTTTCATTTTAATACAATAATATATATCATAAGTTGCCGTCACAAATAGCGTCACTGTCATATTGACAGCTGTGTAACAGACGTGCCAAATTTCAGCGATAGATTTCGTTATCTGTAACTTATATCAATGTTAGTTTTAGAGTTTAGTTTATTCGATCTTTATAAGAACTATATGTCTCTATGTATGTATCTTTATAAAAAATATATGTAAAATATGCATATTCTAGAATAGGGCTTTTATAAGTATTTACCTCCTTATGGTCATAATCATACACAAATAATTTGCTAAATATCGCGTTTAAGAAGTTTAATATTTTACTTATAAGTACGACATGTTTTAAATCGTCGTTTCGCGTTTAAATGTAAAATTTACCTTTTACAAGTGTTTTAAAATAATACATTTCTAATTAGGGTATGTGATTTTTTGTTTCATGTGAAGTCATGCCAATCAGATTTCTATAGTATTTTTTGTCTACGCCCGCATACATAGACAATTAAGTGACAAATGACAAATATTAAAATAAAAATAATAATATAAGGTATCTGTACAAGTAATGAACTATTTTAGTAAACTTTTTCATGAAGTCACCAAGATAAGTAATTTTGACGGTGTATTTTATTGATTCAAAGTTTTATGATTATTATTATAAAATGCTTACCATCTTCTTCATTACTTGCTTGCTGATACTGCCTCTCCTCATTCGAAGACAACTTCCGAGACTCCTTAATTGAAAAATGACATTTATCATCATCATTTTTACCCACACTGTCCCACTGCTGGGATCGGGTGCCTCTCACAATGAGAGGGGTTAAGTCCATAGTCCGCCATGTTGGTCAAGAGCAGAATTGCTTACTTCAGACATTTGAGAACATCATGAAGAACTCCCTAGTGCGCCGGTTTCCTCACGATATTTTCCTTCACCGATGGCAGTGGTAACAAATTTGTAAGATGAACATAATTGAAAAATTAGAAGTGCAAGATTTGAAGAAACGGTCAATTACACAAAAATCGTAAGTACCCGTTACAAATAAAGTACGTATAATATTCGCGATGAGATAACTTTAAATGCAAAGTGAATTGAATAATGGGTTTTGAGGGTGATGATAGAATTGATATGATGACAGCAACCTGCACGCTTCTTTACCTGGTGGCTGAGCTGAGTGATCTGGCGGGTGACCAGATCCAGGGTCTGTTGGATGACGCAGGGCAGCTGCGCCAGGGCGGCTATCTGCGCCTTCATCTGGGCTAGCTGCTGCTCCAGCGTGGCGTTGGGATCTGAAAGAAAAATTTAGACCCTTGCGATTGTGATCAATAACTTACTTTTAAAACAAGGTCATTATGATTAAACGCTGAAAAATAAAATGATCCCTGAATCTTCACTAGGGATAAGAAATAGCTTTAACAAAATAAAATAAAACGAACTGTTACACGTGATTCCTTTCTTCTCATTTCAATGATACCTTTGGTTTGCCGATGTCTATGAACGACGGTGACCACTCACCATCAGGTGGCTCGTCTGCTCGTTTTGTAACCACTAAAATGTACACAGGGCACAAAGTTTAACCAGAACAAACGGCTAGGATTTCCCAAATGTTTTAGGAGACTATAGGTCACGGTATCCGGGCTCTAACTGGCTTTTAAATGAATATAAAATAATGTATCATTCGGGTTAGACTATTATTTATAGATACTGCCTTGATTAGATATCATTATGTTAACATTTTCTATAGCCTATCATCAGCACAATCATGTGTTCCCACTACATACCGATTTTCATTAAGATCGGAGAAGTCGTTTTTGAGTTATGAAAGTTAATGGATTGCGTTACGGTGATAGATATATAATATCTATTTAGGTATTTGAAAATACTTAAGTTTTACTCACCAACCATCCGCTGCACGCTTTGCAACAGTTGCTGCGCCAGTCTCTCACTATCCATTTCTTCTACGACCTGCTCAGTCTCCTCTACAACGGCTTCAATGTCCAACTCTTCTGGGGCCTCTTGTTG
Organism: Megathymus violae; assembly: GCA_003671415.1. Taxonomy (NCBI): domain Eukaryota; kingdom Metazoa; phylum Arthropoda; class Insecta; order Lepidoptera; family Hesperiidae; genus Megathymus; species Megathymus violae. The sequence goes on along the minus strand of PDGT01000151.1, from coordinate 162,650 downwards.
TGTATCCTCTGTTTGTTCTGGCAGCGGAGAAGGAACCTGAATGGGCTCCGGAGGAGGTGGCGGTAAAGGTATTCCTGACAGATTTTATATTTAAATATCAAAATTAATTATTAAAGTAAATTCAATGAAGATTTTGATCAGACTATCGACGCTTTGAATCCTTGAGAAATGATCAGCGCCATCTTATATCACGTTCTGTAAAAATTATCTTAGTACTACAAATAATTTATACAGTATATCTATCATAGTAAAAAATCATAGTAAAAAATATCATGTGTTTGAATTACAAATATAATAGTATAGAAATAAAATATTACATTCAAATTTTTATCGTAATTTCAATATATGTACAGTGCCATCTAGTCACACAAATTAAAAATCATCGACCAACATTAACATGTCTGACACATAGAGTTAGTATTACGTAACTCTATGGTCTGACATCCAATGTGTTGGAAATGTATTTGGGATGGCGCTACTGAAATTAGATGTGACAAGTATGACGCTCCAAAATTTATATTTAATTATATAGATATACATCTATTAATACCTGTATCCTCAAGATCAGGGACTTCGCTTTCTGGTAAAGGATCGACAGCTTCCAAGAACTCTGGACCTTCCTCAGGAATAAGGATTGGATCTTCTGGCTCCACTGGTGGTACTCCGGCGAGTTGCTCTGGTTGTGGCTGTTCCCAGGGAAGTGGGCCTGTGTCAAAGTCCTGGGAAAAGATTTTTTATCGATTTTTAATATGTACAATATTTCAATCGATCTAGACTAAAAATCTTCCTGAACAGCATTCGATCAGATGTTCTGTGACCAATATCACAATACCTAGAGATAAAGATGTAACTTTAATACTGGAACTAATTTGCAAGCTAAAGATAGTAGAAAATCCGAAACATAGAAATTCGGTACAGAACTTAACCAACTGACATTATCTCAAAGTGTAACAGTTTGAAGAGCTTGGTAAGGCTGACTGCATATGTCTTCAAACCGAATGTCGATAAAGCAGACGGATTATAAATGGAGACCACATAATGACAGACGCGGTATTGGACGTCACCCAACCCAACGACTAACGACCTCACACGGACGGATATGTGACAAACCTTACATACATGGCATACCTTAAAAATAATATTTGTCCAGCAGCAAATAGATAAGTTCATGTTATGATGACCTATATCGTATCGTAGACACTTACTTCTGGTTTATAATCTGGAGCAACTTTAGGCTTTGGCTGTTTCACGATCTTTACTTTGTAGGGTTCCTGAAAAAAAAATGACGTTTCACAAAACCAGTAATTCATCCTCGTTTTCTATTCCTAACGATTCCTAACAATCGCAAATAAAACCTGCGCACAAAGCAAATTTTAGTTATTTTTATAAGAAATAACTCCAGCTCTCCACGCAGATCCTGAGAAAGAAGCGTAAAGAAGCTGATGTTAAGATTTCGGGTCGGAAATTTTCCGTAATTCCGTGATTTTTTTAACACTTTTCAATGTACACAGCTTTCATAGGACTCCGTAATGATTGGAATTTAGGAGATAACACTGAGATTAGTAGACAGAACCTACTTGGTTGTGTCTTGAACAGACATGGCCCTCATAATCAGGTGTGTGATCTGCTCATAGCGTAATATAATAAAATGTTGTAATACTATTATTATTACGTAAAAAAAAACCTACACAGAATAGGAAAAACAAAATTGTTAAATAAATAACTTAAAATACAATATGCACTACATAGAGAGTTGTTTCAAGTAGAAATCTTTTAATTTTTATTATATGTTGTTATAAATACTACAGAAACTTAACAGAGTGATATAGGATAACATTTACCAACGCCATCTATTGGCTCTTATTGAAATTAGAAAAAGTCCCAAAAATGCTCCCAGTACATAGGAGACCGAACAAACTTTGATGATTGATGATTCAGAGTGAATTCAAAAAATAAGTTTTGTTGCCTTTTAATATGTACATGATTCAAAAAATCTCATTACCGTGATTCATATTAAGTTTTACTAACGCCATCTGTTAGTAGCGTAACAAACTAATATTGAACGAATTTTATCCACAACTGGTACCATCCCACATGCAACACAGAGTTTTACATTGGCTTTCAAAAACGTATTGGCTTCATAAGTACAAGCTAAAATCGTTTGATATTTCCTTTTAAATCAACTATAAATATATTCGAATATCAATAGATTGTAAATTCTTTGCTATTATTAAACACGCGTCTGTTTGGAGATGACAGATTAGATTTATTACTGGTAAAGTTATATATAATAAAATTCATGTTTTACTGGCAATGTGCCTTCTCGTTTCGATTCAAGAAACAATGTTTAAAGATTTGTCAATTTTTTTACAATTTCCTGATTACGTGTGCATAGTCTATGTTACATATATTGTTGTATTATACTTTTAATGGCGTATTATTTATTAAGAGATCGCAGTATTGTGACAATACAACAAAAATAACGCTCGTTATTCAATACAAAATTTGAATTGTGAATATACCATATACTAGGTTAATATAAGTTTTGATCTATCTGAATAGTAATTGCTAATGATATATATTTTGCTTATTTAGGTTTAGTAAAATTAATACAGTCCACTATGAATTGAATTTAAAATCAATGATAGCAATTAAAAAGTTGTATTTTGCCTATCAGTACATTAAAACAAATTTAAAAATTAAATTTTCCGCAACTGGAGGCTCGGTAGATGTGAATAATTTAAGTTAATATTAGAATTTATAATTAATAATAACCAAAAAAAATATGGAATCAATTGAGAAAAGAGAAGTTTCGTTATTAAAATCAATATATTTTTCTTATTATTTCAATAATAATAATAATTACAGAATGATTATATGTATATTTACAATACCTATTATCTGTACTATTACCTAAACCTAATCCGAATGAAAAAGTACGCAGTTTATATAGAGTAAGAGGTCGATTTTACTGCAACGGCGCGCCAATAGATGTTTCATATCAAAAAAAAACTATTTCAATGTTACCCTTACGTAATTCGGTTACGTATAAATATATTCGTTATTTATCGTTCATTTCCTCGTTGTATAACAGCCGGACAAAGCGTATTATGTAACGGAATCTTTAAATTCCTCTGTTCTAGTAATACGCCAAAATTTATGCTAGTGGTAAATCAAAATAAATGCTAGTGGCCCTCGCTTAGTTATGAGAAATGTAATCAATAAATGGATTAGGTATATTAATCAATCATGATTATATCATCTATACATAATGACACAGTTCTAACTGATCACTTTGTGTGTATAAACGATTTAGGAGAAAAAACATTGTCCGTGGCTTTTATTAACACAACAGAACACAAAACAATAGTTGTAAGATATTTTTTTCTGTTTGTCTGTGCGTTTGTTCGCGCTAATCACTGAAGCGGCTTTTCCGACTACGTACTGGTTTTCAATAATGTATTGCAGTGCGCCTACCTAATATTTGAAGTTTGTTTCATTGCAATCCGTCAATAAATAAAAAAGTTATAAATTAATTTAAAATAATGTAGGTACTATTTCTAAGCATAAGGCATAGATTACAGAAAGCGAGAACAGTTTACTAGTTTACAAATAAAATTTGCAATCATAGTAATTGTTGCTCGTTTTTATTACGCGTTCAGTTTATATTATATACAATCACTATTCACTATTCCGTTCTATAAATTATTTGCTATTCACTTAAAACTCTTCATCGACAAATTAATTTTCAAATAAAAACCGCGAGAAAATCCGTGACTTGTTGAGAATACCGCCGGAGACAGAACAAATTTAATTTTTATTCATTTAAATAAAACTGATTCGAATTAAGAACTGTATTAAAAATACATATCACTTACTTATTTACAATAATCTACCAGAATGGTAGAATTTTTTTAAACTTCGAATACACTTACTGCACAACTGCCCACGAAGGTAGCAAAAAAATTATGATTTAAATCATTGATTCAATTCCAATTAAACTAGATTGTCTCGTTAGTTTGTTGATGGATACATGCCAATGAATTAAAATACAAGACAAATGACAAGAATAACCCTTTATAATCAGGAAGGGAATGCTATGGATAACAACATTGTTACTATCGTGCCAAAATAGTCAAGCAAAGATAAAAATAAAATTGAGGGACTTAATCCATCTCTTCGGATAAACTAATCTCTCTGTCTTGGTACACCTAATTATTAGACAATGACGTCAAATTCCTTTTGGGACATACCCATGGTACTCTATCATTTCGACAAGGTGTTTTACGTTCATCGTTTTCAAATCAACCGGAAAATATATCGTATCTGTGTAATTGAATCTTTAGTTTTAACACGTGTGCAAATGGTGAACGAATTCGGCATATGGAAATAGGCGAATGTTTGACGTTTCTGTACGATCCATATAAACATACTTACATGAAGGCAAAACTAATTTAAAGCGAGTAAAAAGCACCATACCTCCACTGCCTCTTCTTCCTGGACGTATCTGTAGTATCCAAATTTGGGTCTCGGCACGGGTCGCTTCGGCTTCTGCAAGAACGTTGTCCATTTCTTCTCCTCTTTCTTCTTCTGTTCCTTCGCCCGCAGCACTTCCTCATTCAACGCCTTCAGCACCTCCGAATCTTTGAGTGACTCTATGACGGGTTTGATCTTCTGGAAGTCCACACTGGAATCGTCGTCAGCTCGGTGCATATGGGCGGATAGTACTCTTGATAGACTGCTTTCAACCATTTATTTATGTGTGTAAAAATATATGTATTAGTAATGTGTTTATAGAAATTGGTGTTTTGAATGACCAGGATTCATATGCTGCATTTTAATTGTTGCAAATTAAGTTTCGCCTGATTTGTAACGTACATTTACTTTAACTGTAATCTGTAATTTCCCAGCCTTGGCTGTAGCCCGGAAATAAGACAATTATGTAGTGAATTAATGAATGTAGTTGTTAGTAAAATATTTATGTTTGGTAATCTTGCAGTTGGTGAAATTTAACACAGATATTGTCATAAGAAACCTGTAACTCACACTTCTTTGCGCTATAAAAGCTATGCCTTATGTTTACAAGTAACAACTATACCCAAAACAATTGCTATTCATTTTATCAGGTATTTTACAACTTTTGATTCATTTCATTGGTTTAGGAATCGGATTAACTACTTCTATGAATTATTAATATCTTAATTTATTGCATTAACTGCAGAATAGGGTCTTTATTTGCTGTCACTATAACAGATTATCCATATTAATGTTTATTTCTTATCCCTTGGGAACAGAACCATTTCCCGGAATAAAAAGCATCCTATAATATGACCCATACTAAAACTTACAAATATACTAAGGTATCATCGATACCAGCTTAGTGGTTTCTTCGTGATGAGTGCTCAGAGAGTCAGAGAGATAAAAATCCAGTAAATATGTGTTTTTTCTACACAGGTAATGTAGCTTACCTACATTAAATTTTTGAAATAATATTGATTAAACTGATTCGGCCCAGTTACAGATTTATTATTGGAATAGAATTTTATTACTCTTGTAGATGCCAGGGTTAAGAAAGAACACATCTAAATTTGGTATATTTTAAATTAAATACAACGGCAATACAGAATTATGATATTTTTTTATATGGCCGATTATTTCTCATTATGTGTAGATGGGTGAAACTAGATGGCGCTGTATACAATTAATGTAAAGTATCTACTTTGTTAGAATGTAAATTAAAGCGTCATCGAATATTTAATAAAATCCATGTATTTCAGTGAGATTTTGAAGTTGATAAATGGTTGAAAATGCAGTCGATATGTCACGAACGTTAATACACAAAATAAATGAAATGTTTACAATGAAAATGGTCACTTAATTTCATATTAATATAATGATTTTTATTGAAGTGATATTTATTATTTCAATAAATGTAATAATATGATTATCAATATGAAAACACAATGATTATATTAGCCATTTATGACAAAAACTATAGACGTTCAACTTTTAAAATGTCCATTGAGGCAAAGGATAACGAATATAAATCCTAAGCGTTCAAATGTGATTTTAGGATTTGCTTTTTATAAGTTACTGCTTGCCTAAAATTTCATCTGATGTTAAGTTGCCATCGTTCAGGGTGATACAGAGCTTTTAGTAAACGCTGTTTTGAAGATGACCACATTATAATGTGTCCTACACGAAATTGAAAAAAAAAACATCCAACAATCTTTTTACAAACATAAATTAATAAAAAAAAAGATTTTTCAGATTTTATTTAATTATTAAGCAATAACTGAATAAGGTTTGAAAGTTAAAATCGTAAATTATTTTAAATGTGTATTAATAATGTAATTATAACTAAAAAGGTGGCCAAATGTTTTTTTAAACCGGACACAGTATAGGATGGTGGAGACTGCTATTTAAGTTTAGGCGACCTGTTTTTGAACAGGATTTTCAGCCGTTTTGGGCGGCTTAGAATATGCCCCCCAATCCCATGCTGGCAGAACAGGGTGTCGTAAGAGGCGGCAGAAGCCGGCTTGCTTGGTGGTAGGGCTTCGCGTATGGATTGTATTATCAGTATTATTATTAAGTTATCGATATTATTAGTGGTATTATTATCTTTCCGTGAAGCCTGCCTGGCTAGCTACCTGCTCGAGTCAGCCGCCAAACGACTCGTCGTGTTCCGGCCGGGGGCTAGGAAGACAGTACCTTCTTTCTATCCTTTTTCTCATTTCCTGGCCGACAACGCATCAGTGATACCTATGGTCTCGTTGATGTCGATAGGCAACGGTGACCAGTTACCATCAGGTGGCTCGTCTGCTCATTTGTCGGCTAATAACATAAAAAAAAAATCTGTGATTTTTTTATTGATGTTTATGTAATTATCAATTCAATACATAAACTTGCGTGGTGTTTCATTTTTTATAGAAGAACCACTTTCTTAATATATCCGTCGAAGAACAAATATGTCTTTTATATAATTAGTTGCAAGCTATCGCTAGGAGAAAAAATATGCTTATATTGATAAATAGTAACTGCACTCGTTACTTATTTTTATCAGGCGTATAAACTATGCAATTTTATTTTATACATGTAAACATCTCTAGGGAACCATTTTAGTTATTGGTGAAAAAGGCATGAAAATCCGCACAATTATTTTTGAGAATATCGCGTTGAAACAGACAGAGATTTTATTTTATATTATTCTAATCTATACTCACCCCATAACGTGCGCTTCTCTCAACATTTCAGCTTCTCCCGATATCAGTTCTGCTATTTTTTCATCTGGCATACCTGGCTTGCCTAACGCCTCTGGAAAAAAAACAAATTACAGTTATTTTTCTCTACTGCACCGACTTTTGAACTATGAACCCTTTCGGCTTCGTACGAGTATGCGATGGGAATTAATTCTCAATAAATTACACAATTGCTACGTAAATAATAAATCTTGCCCAAATGTAATTTTAAAAGAATGTCAAAAATCACATAGAGTAGTTTTAAGATTATCGTCTTGCACAGACAGACACTTATTTTATTTCGTTTCAAATCTGTGTTAAAGGATTACAAATAGTCTGTTTACAATGTAAAAATTACTCATTATGCATAGATTAAGCAATAACTTACTAAAGTATATTTCATTTATATCATAAACCATTTAATACTAGTTACAAACAATGTAGTTGACATTTAAGAAAAAAAAGGCACATGGCGTGTCGATGCTCACACAATGAGCAGTGTAAGTAAAGTGCGTGAATGAAATCGACGGCAAACAAACATCGTATTTTGTAGTAATACTTTGAAAAGCAGTTCTTTCTAAAATTTCAGAACTTAAAAGAAATACCGAAATAATTATAACATATCTTAAAACTGCATACAATGTATGCTGATATGTAATTAAAATTATATAAAAAAATTAAAGTCAACTTCTACTTAGGTAATTTATTTTATTATTATTGGACGTTTGTTTGTTACATAACAAACCAGTCGGGTTTAAATATAGCACACAATAACATCGTGACAACGTTCACTACTTAGTTTTTCGATAGAATCATAGATGGCGCTGAAAGTTCATGATTCAAATTTCAATTTTACCGTGTTTATTATTTATTAACGATTGAAAATTTGAACAAGATATATAAATTTTTTTTGAAACCTGACGTTTAAAAACGAATGTCTTATAAACAAAACTACTAAAGAAAAGTTACTTGTAACCCCTTACACTATTTTTACGAACCCCTTCATAGATCCTACAGGTTTTTATTCAACCGATTTTTTTCCTCTGTCGACGACGAGTATAGAGTACTTTCTAAAATCACTTTTATTGTTATTTACTAAGTATTGCAATCTATTATAGTGTGTTATGTCAATAGAATATAATTTGGCGATAAAATGACCGTTACCCAGATGTAAATGACTAAATTATAAGGTCCGCGTTTTGGCCAAGGAAACCTAATCTACACTAGGTTCTACTACTAGAAAAATAGTGTCTTTATCGCGTTTGATTTTTTTCATACCGCACGATGACACACATCACCTCAATTCCCAAATAGGTGCCATATTTGTTTTTTGTAAACATCATTTTAATCAATATAGATATGGCCGAAAACTTAGTAATCAAGGCTGAAGTCAAACTTTTCAAATACAGACTACAGTAAAAACAGAACGTTACGCGAACTTACTCGCAACTTCGCTGTCAACGACCGCTTCCTCCAGGCCATCAACAATACCTTGGTGTGTTCCAATGATTTCCCCCGTATCGGTCATATATATCGGTTTGTGCTCTTGACCCTGTAGAGGTTCCTGGAATGTAAAATAATAGACAATTAACAGGCTACAAATAAATGGTGATGTTGGCAGAGTTCTGGACATTGATTTCATGATGTACCACAGGATTCGATTTCTGGCCGGAGCAGACGTTAACGAGACAGATAAATGTTTGTTCTCGGGTCATGGGTGCTTAGGTATCTTTATTATATGCGGCTTAAGTGTTTGTTTGTCGCCGATACCTTATTAGTTGCTTGCGTAACTGTACTAGCCGACGGGGTGAAGTTGCCGCGGCATTCATATAGTCAATACACTGTTACCATACATGCAGTTATCATTTTTTTAATTAAATTATCGTGGTATTTAAGGACATTTAAATATTTTTAATTCATACAATTCTTGCTTATTATGCACTTGACTATATTATGTAAATATATTGAAGTACCTAGAAACTTGCAAACGTTGAGAAATAAAAGTGGACGGAACCTACTAACGAGTTGTGCGTAGAGTACATCTCATCAGGTAGGTTCACCGAAACTTGCACAATTCATTTAACTTACAATTTATAATGTCTAGAATAGCGGTCATTTCGTATGACCGGCTGGCTTTCTAGTATATCATATTTATGTAAATCCACGCCACCCGTAACATAAAGGATCCTTGTGCGGGGGTATGAGTGTGCAAACATTTATGTATTTATTTTATTTTATTTTATTAGTTGATGTTTCTTTAATATTAACATTTCAAAGACTTCCAAATGGCACACACAACTATATTAATCGATTTTAAAATTCCGCGGTAACAAATCGATTTACCGTGATTAAAAGTATCCTATACTATGATCCATTATATAACTTCCGAATATGCCAAGAATCAGCTAAATCTGTTCAGTGGTTTAATTTTATATGTATACAGAGACAGACAAATATACGAAGATTCCAAAAACATATGTTAAAACAATAATAAAATCTAGCTACATTCAAATTTTCAAAAAATGTTCTATATACAGATTCTATCATTTAGTTTTTTTGTTAATATAGACTAAAAATTGATATTTAGATTTTAAAATAACTTGCCTGTATTACCGGAATACCAGCGGCTTGTTTTCGCCTGGCAATTTCTTCAGGGTCGAATTTTACTGGTTTATATAACTGCATTGGATCTTTCGGTTGATCAACTACTTTATCAGGTACCCCGTTTTGTGTTTGAGGAACAGACACTTCACTGACCACATCTTTGTAACCATTTTGTGTAGGCACAATTACTTTGCTCTCTTCTTTGTTTACTTTTACTGGTTTATATAACTGCATTGGATCTTTCGGTTCCTCAGTTCCTGCTACTTTATCAGATACACCGTTTTGTGTTTGAGGAACAGACACTTCACTGACCACATCTTTGTAACCATTTTGTGTAGGCACAATTACTTTGCTCTCTTCTTTGTTTACTATAGTCTCTGCAGCTTCTTTTTCTAATTCTTCTGCATGTAATTCTGTTTTTGTTTTTGTAATATTTTCACTACAATTGTTCACCGTTCCGTTCTCTATTTTTATTTCAACATTTTTCTCAAATCCATTATATGAGCTGCCATTATGGTGCGTATTAACTTCCACTTCTACTATTTGGACCTTATCGTCGTTGTTTGCATCACCATTTCGAGCATCTTCATTCGATTCTTCAATAGTAACGTTAATAGAGAGTTGATTGATATCTTTATCATTGTTTTGAACTTGTTTTTCGATTTCCTTCCATTCTTTATCATAACTCTCTTTGATTTCTTTTACACTTTCATTAGCTGATGTGCCATTGCTGTGTATCTTTGATGATATTGTTTTATGTTCAACTTTCGATGTTTTTACCGTTTTAGAGGAAATGTTCATTTCTTTCTTGGCCTCGATAGCAACTTCTTCTTTGTATTCTTCAATACTTTTAAGAGTTTTATCGATGGCAGATGCAAGTAGAGATGATTTTCTCTCAATTTCCAGTATTTCCTCCTAGAGTTAATATTCTGATTTATAAAGTTATTGAAAAATATTACAAATGAAGGTAACTCGGTTAGTAATTAAATAATCAATAAAAATGAAAGATAATATGTAATTGAATAATAGAATTAAATACACCTTGAATGATACACATATGACATTGATACAAAGATGATTAAAAACATTATAAAGCACATCAAAATAGAGAAAACTATTTTTAATGTGCAAAAATATATAAGAATTTATTAAATTGAAATATTTCTGTATAGTTACGTTACAATTCCACTCAGTATTTATTGTTTGCCCAAGAGCAAAACTTTACAAATTTCGTGGCACCGAAAACAGATTGCCTGCTTTCAATGCTTCAAGTCAATTTGCAAACATTTTAATTCTGCACCCATTCAGCATTGGCTTCAATATAAAGTAGTCATTCGTGAAACCGGTTATGATTAAGAGGTTTTGAAAATTCCATAGATTTTGCTAGTTGGCTATAGAGACTGCAGCGAATGGCAATTTAAATCTGCCATGATAATTTTACAAGCTATTTTTTAAGTAGTTTTAGAAGTAAAATTATTTATAAATTTAAGTTTTTATCTAATGGTCGAAGTTCGATAATAATCATTAAATAAATTTCGTGTTTACAAAATTGTTTTATTAATATGGGTTGTCAACAGTCAACAAGAAAATAAAGAAAATCTGTTAATAAGCAAGAGAAAGAGATACTGAGCTGTTTTTCTATTTTCCGAATTTTTTGTTTAGTCTGGCTTCGTATTTATATATATAAATATATCAAAAAACTTTTCTCCAATTTTTTTTTATATCACTAAACCTTGTAATACCGATGCTACCAATAACAAAAAAAAAGAAAATCTGTTGATAAACAGAGAAGAAAAAAGTGGTGCATAGTTTTCACTTCGGGTATAAATATATAAATTTAAAGTATTTTACATCAAAACTATTCCGATAATGCACAAATATGGATAATTTTTAATTTAACATTATTATAGAAAAACATACCTTGGTGAATTCTGGTCTATCGGAGCCACCTCTAAGACCTGGTTTAATATACCTCATATTTTTTAATCTGCTGGATCCACCTTGTAACCCAGGCTTTCTATACTCCGGAGACCCTAACTCACGACCTGCAGGTGGCGTAGGCAATGGAGGCTCGAAAATATAACTCTCAATTGTCGTATCTATTTTAGGAACTAATTTCTTTTTAACTATATGGGGATCTTCTTCGTTAGGCGGGGTGCAATCTCTAGGAACTGGGGTAGTGCTTCGGTTTTTGGGGAGAGGAATTTCTAGTTTAAATATATATTCATCAATGACAGGAGTTTCTGGTGCTGGTGGGGATAAGGAATCATTGTTATCAGTAGCGGATTCCTCTGATAATTGTTTTTTTTCTTCTACAGAGCATATTTCTTCTGCAGTTATTTCTTTCTGAATTTCTTGGTGGGAGAGTTTTTGAACAGATTCAATAGTTTGTTCTAGTGATTTTTCAATGTGTTTCTGAGCAGAAACAGACGTGGCTTCAAAAGATACTTCTGAGGCCGATTTCGATTCAAATGATGCCTCTGCTACAGATGTAGCTTCGAATGATGCTTCCGAAACTGATTTAGCTTCAAACGATGCTGCGGTTGAAGATTTAGCTTCAAACGATGCCTCTTTAATCGAAGTAGCTTGTTCGATTTGTGTTTCATGGACTGATTTAGTTTTAACTTCTGTTTCTAAGGCTATTGTCTTGGCTTCATAACTTTGATCAACAGACTGCTGAACTAAAGCAGCTTGGTATAGTTCTGTATCAGTTTTATTAAGTCCTTCAATGGCTACTTCTGTTTTCTCAATTACCTGTACTGGTACTTCTTCTACTTCTTCAATTTTAATATTTTTATTCACTTTAGTTTCCCCAACAGACTTAAATGAAGCTACTTGAGACACATCTAAACACTCCCTACTTTCTTGCACAGCTGTTTGTACGCCAACTATTGAGTCATATATTTTAGAATCAGCAACATCTCGTTTGTGCAAAGCGAGTTCTACTTCTGATATAACCACTACTGGTTCTTCTACTTCTGCTGGTACTAATTTAACAATTTTCAGCTCAGCAGAGGCTTCATCATACGTCTTGCCAAGTTTAACAGGCACTGATGTCACTTCAGCCACAGCGGTAGCTTTGTTTTCTACTATTGTTTCTTCAGCCTGCTTCACAGCAGCTTCTTCCACTTCAAATTCTTCATGTTTGACTTCTTCAATACTTACCTCAGATGCTTCTGCTACAGTTTTCGCAACAGTCTCTATAATTTCTTTAGCTTGCAAAGTTTTTGGTTGAGTTATATCTAAAGCTTCTGTTTTTACTTCTTCCACATAAGCTTCTGTTGACTCAGCTACAGATTTTGCACTTGTTTCGAATATAACTTCAAGAGTCTGTGCAGGTGGTTCCTTAATTCTAATTACTTCATTCTTAACTTCTTCTATAGATACTTCGGAGGATTGAGCTATATCTGTAGCAGACATCTCAATCGTAGTAGTGGCTTGTCGTTTTTGTACTGATTTTATATCTTCAACTATTTGAATAGGCTGTACTACTTCAACCGTTTTTTGTTTGATTTCTTGAGCCTTTTGTATCACAGTTTCTGCTAACTCTTCCCTCTTTATAGAGGTTTCCATGGCGACGCGATCAATTTTTGATGTCTCCATACTTTCCGTCGTAGTTGTTTCTTTACTTTCCGTACTTTCTTCTTCGATAATGGCATCAGGGTTCGTGTAAACATGTGATTCAACTATTGCTACGTACATGATTTTACCGTCCTGGGTTTGAGGTATTGGTGTTTTTAGTTCACGTGTTTCTTGTCGTCTCTCGATTTGTTTAGCCTCATAACTTTGTGAACTTGACGTTTTTTGAATTTCAGTTATTTCATGTGATTGTCTTTCAACTGTAGATGAAACTTCTATAGGTTCCCTTTCTCTCAAAGCTCGTTCTTGAGCTTTACTTCGACTTCTAGATCTTGTACGCCTTTGAGTTGTAATGTTTTTATCAGTTTCTTCTATTCCAGCTTTAGCTTGGAATTCTGTTATTACAGCATCTAATTTCTCCATCAACTCTGCAGATTTCTTTTCTGCCATTTGTGCCATCTCAGCACCCGTTTTTCGTCTTGTTTCTATGAACTCTTCGTCTTCATAATATTCTTCGTCATAATCTTCATTTATTACTTCGGTCTCTTTTCTCCATTCTTGTCTTTCTTGTTTCATCATTTCATCGTTGATATCGGTTCCTAACATTTGTTTTTCGACTATTTCAATTCTTTGATCTTTAGTCTTAATGTTACCTATATCTAATTTATGTGCTACTTTATCTTCAGCCATTATTTTTTCTTCAATTTTTTCAACCTTTTCTTCTATTTTCTGATTTTCACTCATATCTTTTTCTTTTAACTCAACTTCTCTTTTGTCAATAACCTTTTTTTCATAACCCTCTTTCTGTAATTCTTTTTTGTTTTCAACTTCTTGATGCTTAGATATATCCTTTGCTTTTTCCTTTTTCACATTTTCTGAGACCAAAAGCTGTTCTTGAATAATCTTTTCTTTATCTTCAGAAAAAACGGGTTCAGTCAAAATAAACCTTGATAAAGCAACCATCACATCCGTCAAATGGATAAAGAATGTTTTCAACAATAAATTATGATTATAAGAAGAATGCGTGCTGCCTCGTATTTTCGGGATAGTCTGCAATCCTATAGTATAAGCTCTTTGCTCTGATAGTAATTTTGTATCATTTATTTGTTTCCCTGTTTCTGATTTAGTTTCTTTCTGATACTTTACTTCACTGTGTGACACTTGTTTATCTTTTATGAAATTTTCATCTGACTGTTTTCCCCCATTTTTTCTTTCCTCCATTTCTGATGCAAATATTGCCGTCTTTCGCTTTACGGTTCCAGCTTCAATGCTTTCTTCTATTTCTTGTTTAGTTGACAATTTTCTCTCTTCTACTAAGGCATCTTTTTTAGATGTGCTTTCAAACTTTTCAACTTCTTTTTTAACATGTTTAATTTCATTCTGTTTTGTTATTTCATCCGTAGTTTTATCAATTAATTCAACTAAATCACTTACAACTTTAGAATCTTCTGTAACTTCAATTTTTGTTTCCTGCACTTCTTGTTTTGTTTCCAATTTCATTTTCATTTCGGTTTTGTTTTCCTTGATTGCAGATTCCTTAACATTTTCCTGAGATGTAATTCCAATATCGATTTCACTTTTTATTTCCTGCGCGACAGATGTCGCTTTCTTAATACTCTCTTCAACAACTTCAGAAGCCGTCATTTCAATTTTTTCCAAATCTATTTCTTTTTTCATTATTTTCATATACTCAGCATCTTCTTTTATTGTTTTTTCTTTCATCTCTCTTTGTGTCAGCTTGCTCTCTTTTCTTTCCTCCCTACTCTCCTTCTCTCCTTTGAACTCAACTGATTTGTCATAACTTCGTTCTTGAAGTAATTTTTTAATCCTTTTACCTTCGGGATCATATTGCTCTGAAATAGATAGTTTGAATTTCCTTTCCGGAGGTATATCAGGTTTTATCTGCAAAATATCCTCTACCTCATGCTGGGGGAAGTTATCTTGATAATTAGGGTTTAAGATAATGGGGTCTTCGAGCGGAGGAACATCTACGGGTTCAGTGGAAAAGGGTCGGTAGGGTTTAGTAGGTTGGACAAACGGAGAAGCGGTAAGTGATCGACTGTCCAGAGGTGGGGGTACATCGATGAACTCAGCTACTTTGAATGGTACCTCAGTGGGTTCCGATATCTGGTCTGAATCTTCCTGGTCTATCGGCTCGTATAACGGCTCGAAGTCGTCGAGTACCGGATCGTATAGGCCGCTGCAGAAAAAATAATAATATAGCAACATAATGTCACTTAATATCGTATCAGAATAATATCGTATCGTAATGTATTTGGGATCGATACCACCCAAGGCTATTTTTTCGATCATATTAAATGCATAACATGCATACTACATAAGCAACGCCATTTAATATCGTTTTCCCGTAACCCGTAAGGTCTATTGAGAAAACAAAAGGTCTAAGATTATAAGATAAATTTTTGTTTTAATTTTGCATGTTAATGTGTATATGCTAACATCCATGGGGACATGATATAACAAGTTAATTAAATTCATGTAACGTTTTTCCAAACGGACAATTGCTGCTAGGTCTTTGTTAGTTTCACGCGGACATTATCATGAAAGTTGTACTTATATAATCGTCAGTACACAGTCGTTAGTGTCATTCAAATATATCTACAGCGCCATCTAGTTGAACGACTTATAAACATTGTCTGTTAACATGACATTAATATAACTGTAATTTCAAGTAGATAGCATGCATTGTTCAAAGTAGAATATTTCAATCGGTAATGAGCTTTCTCTTCCCCGTTTTTAAAAGCTCGTTTAAAAACAGTTTTTCGTTTTCGTTATTAACAGTTTTTATTTACGTAAAAAGTCCAAAACGAGCAGACAGCCCACCTAGTAATAAGTAGTCATTGTCACTCACTGACGACATCACACTAAAGTTATCACCGATATGAATCTGGTTAGAAGGAAGCGGAAAATCAATTTTGAATAATCGTTTTTTAATTAATTTTAAATAAATTATAGTTAAAAAAAAAACTAAAAAAGCACGCATTAATAGCAAAATGAACTAAATGATTACAGTTGTATATGCATTTATATCCTGCTGAATACCTTTTATAAGATTTTTTTTTCTTGTTTTTATTTCTTTATTGTGTTTATGCCATCTATGCAACGATGTTGGTACTAAAATATATGCTACTGTACTAGTTTAACGAACCAATATCATAGTTTCAGTCCTGCCGACTGATGTCGCAATTAAAGCTTATAATAAATTAATTAATTTAATTTAGTTTATGAATCAATATTCGAAAATTATTGCACTGTCGTGTATTGTCATCGAAACTGAACACACAATAATTATATTAGATTTTTGTTTAGTCGGTAAGTGCTTCAAATTTCAATCACAAATTTCCAACCTTCCCGCCGCCGACAAAGCTGAAACAAATGCGAGCTAGGCGTATAAAAATTGGAACAGATTAAAAATATTTCACCATTGACACTCAGATGACGTTACCTGGCTAATTATTCGTATATATTATTCAGTAATAACGTAACGTATCCTATGTTGGCTCGTATAATGGCTGGAGTACCTTACATGAAGGCCATCGACATGGCCTTAAAACTGCTAATATATTAATATTAATAAGAAATTGTAAATTTTGTGAGTTAGTGTATATGAGAAGGATAATCTTGGGAATCACATACATATATCATTGCACCATAAATATATCATATTCATATATTAAACAGGAGTGCTTAACGTACCCTCCAAGGCACGGAACCATTCATGAAAGCTTCGAAATTTAATCAGTTATTTATTGCATACAAAATAAGGTGATTGTACCAACAATGGACACTAGTCGTTTTAGACAGAAATAGGTTTTTTTAATTAAACTAAATCTTGCGAAGTGTGAAAACGTTGGAATAATAATGAGTTTTTGTTAAATTACACTTATAATAAAATTCTAACTGATCGCTTTCTATGATCGTTTCATGAACGATATATGAAAAAAATCATTATTACAGGCCTTTATTAACGCAATGAAACCCAAAATAATACTTGTTAGAATTTTTGTGTTTGTCTGTGCGTTTGTTCCCGCTAATCTCAGAAACGGCTTGACCGATTTCGTTCTGGTTTTCACTAATGTATTTCAGTGAGCGTCACTTAATACTTAAAGTTTGTTTCGTTGCAATCCGTCCATGAATAAAAAAAAATATAAATTAGTTTAAAACAATGTAAGCCGTAGTTTTCCTGAAGCGAAGCGAGGGCAGTTTGTTAGTTTAAGTAATAAAATCAAAAGAATTTACTTTAAAATTAACTTATGGCGGTTAACACCTAACATTTCATCCATTGTAGAATAAATGAAAAACAAAACTATGATTTATATCAATGCAATAAACGGATATATAATAAATGGCCCGTGCAACATTGTCAATGAAGTTTTACATTGTGAGTTAAAAAACACAACATTAAATATGAATGGCATTCACTAGTGACGTTAAACGGAACTTAGCGAAAATTGATGTCAATATATGAACTCTTGCACCTAGAGAGTACATACAAGCCACAAAATGTATGTGGAGGCCTTCGGATAATACTTTTGTGAAGTACAAAGATATTGTTCACGATTAAATAAATGGTTTTTTTACAGCCAGAAGGACAGACGAAAAGACGGTTCACCCGATGGTAAGTGGTCACCGCCGCCATAGGCAACACCAGAAGAATCGCCAATGCAACTCCGTGTCATATCGCTCCGGGAATACTCCAGAGGGAATTTCGTTCCACAATTTGCATGTGCGCGGCAAAAATTTCAATTGGTTCATTTTTGAATGTTACCAACCTATAAATTTTAAGTAGTTTTCACTCTGAAGGCTTATGTAAGTTTATACTTAATAATGGTGCACAGTAACTGGAGCAGCTAACTTATGTTGTAAGTAATGAATGACATAAATATAAATTAAAAATATAATTACATTATAATCATCAATATAATATTTGTAGATCATTAAAGAAATCAGTGTTATTTCGCTCTGATTTTCCCTGGACATTTCGTTCAACTGGCTGGATAATATTTATAAGTAGAGGTCAAAATTTGATCATAGACATCAAATTTTGATTATGTTCTTGATTTATTTTTAAAAAGGCAATTTTTTAGAAGTCACTCTTATTCATACAGATTAATTACTAGTCAAACTGGTACAATAGGAACAATCACAGATAATATTTTAAAAAATAAAACACAAAACACATTTGTCACACCAACCATAGATTTAAAACCAGAAACAACACAATAAAGAAAAAAATAAGCTCACTGATTTTTATAGACCAGGTAAAACTTCATTTTGACATTCGGTCGTTAAATTGAAATTCGAATCGCTATTTACCAAACAAAGGCCTAAATGTGAATGAATTGGACATATAGAAATACTACTAATACTATTTTTAGGTTTGCTTTACCTTGACATTAGCTAAAATTAATCATATCGCAATTAGAGTTCGTTTTAAGTTTTGACAAACCTCTTAGAACGGGAGGTTTAATTACAAAAAAATACTTTTTCTAAGAAATTATATGCAATGAAGGAAGCAAGAATGAAAAAAGAAAAGTCATAGTACACACACAAGGAAATAAAATAATAATAATTTGTTATAAAATCGAGAAGTCTCAACACGGTCCACAGTCACCGATTACCATGGCCTATAAATAATAATTCCATCTCCCAGAACTAATAAAAGTAAAATATATCTATCTATCTAATGGGATCACGTGTTAGCAAACAATGCGTATGACGCCCCCAACCAGGTGAAGTAACAGCCTGGAGAAGACGGCAGGTGTCCACTGGATTCAAAAGACTGACCAGCCCCAAATGTACGCAAGTTAGCTGAGGCCTAAGTTCAACAGTGGACTTCGAAACGCTGATTTATGGATGATGAAACGTATCAAGTAGGTATCTGAATCATTGAACGATTTCAAATAATAATTTTATTTATAACATAACAACGCCATCTATTGAATTCTAACAGTGACAAGTATCACATCGTAGCTAGAACATAGTCGCTGTAAAAGAGGTTAATCAATCTAGTCGTTCAGAAATTACTTGATTTCTAACAGTTACCATAATTCGAATTGTTTTTTTTATGTTAACAGCCGACAAACGAGCAGACGAGCCGCCTGATGGTAAGCGGTCACCGTCGCCCGTGGACATCGGCGAGACCGAAGGTATCACTGATGCGTTGTCGGACAGGAAATGAGAAGAGGTTAGAGAGACGGTACTGGCCCTCAAGCCCCCAGCCGGAACACGACGAGTCGTTTGGCGGCTGACTCGAGCAGGAGGGTGGTAGCTAGCCAGGCAGGCTTCACGGAAAGATAATAATACCAGTAATAATATTAATGACTTAATAATAATACTGATAATATAATCCACACGCGAAGCCCTACCACCAAGCAAGCTGGCTTCTGTCGCCTCTTACGACACCCTGTTCTGCCAGCGTGGATTGGGGGTAGTATTCTAAGCCGCCCCAATACGGCCCAAAATATTTTAATATTTATAACGTTCAGTTTGTGTTCAAAATGTTGATTTTTTAAATCGTTGTTACTAAAATATTTTCAATTATTGCAGTTTAATTTATTCTTTAATATCGGCTAAATACAACAAAAATAAAGAATATACGTTGCCAGAGACGAAAAAAATGATGGACTTTTTTGTCTGTGCCAATGTATATAGATTAATTACAATATGTATATTATCTTTATATTTCAATACATATGTATGTATAGCCAGAGCCATCATGATATTCGTCAACTATGTCTCAATAAGTACTTTTATACAGATAGATAATTCTTCAACAAGAAAGAAGTTCCGGCGGACCGTTTTACAAACATTAAGAGAATATATTTTGTGTGTTTATATACACGAATGGTAATCTTCAGAACCACGGTTTCTATTAAGAAAAATCTTTTGCCATTTGAAAGCTACATTATTCCAGTAGAACATAGACAATATGTCAAATGTTACTGTATAATAATCAATTGCCGATTCCGAACGAAGTCGGAACGTTCCACCAGGATAGTGTCAAAAATAAAAAAATATTATCAGCGGATACGAACGGAACCCACAGTATTTAAAAACAGTTTTATTTCATCATCGACACGAGACTGGCATTTCGCCTTCCATGGGGCTTCGTCAACTGCTCCACTTGGCACCGATCGTGCCAATCAGACAAATCGATATATCGAGACAGGCAATTGATTATCGAGAGAACGAGAAGCGGTTTGAAACCGGCCGCAGCCAAAGACTTTGAAGGGGTCAAATATTCAGTAATAAATCAACGGTATATTTTTAACAGTCAACGACCAGACGGGCTGCTTGATGGTAAGTGGTCAGCCATGGACATGGGTAGCACCGAAGGTTACCGACGAGACGTCGACCACAAACAAAGCGGATCCGCATTTTTAAGTCTACTAAATTAGATTTGTTGGACAAAAAACTTATGGTCGAATCGGGCAAGAAGTTTGTCCTGACGGTCACCCGTCCAACTAATGACCGCGTTCGAAATCGTTTAACGCGATCAATCACTTTTGATCAAGTCAAGCCTTCGATTTTAGAACACATTTGAAAATATTGTATAAACATATTTGAAAACTAGCAAACGCCCTCGCTTCGCTTCGGAAAAACTACCTTACGCTTAAAGATAGTATCTGCATTTTTCTGGGTTTTTCTCGTTCTAGTAATTAAAAATACATATATTAATTTATAACTTTTTTATTTATGGACGAATTGCAATGAAACAAACTTTAAGTGTTAAGCGACGCTTACTGCAATACATTAGTGAAAACCAGAACGTAATCGGTTAAGCCGTTTCTGAGATTAGCGGGAACAAACGCACAGACAAACAGACAAAAATTCTAACAACTACAGTTTTGTGTTCTATTGCGTTAATAAAGGCCCGTATTAATTATTTGTCTCATATATCTTTCATGTACAGAAAGCGATCAGTTAGAATTTTATTATTAGTATAAATATTGTATAAACATATTTGAAAATATTCTATTTAAAACTGGCCTATTATTAGCTGCTGTACAACTGCTAAAATTCTAACTGATCGCTTTCTGTACATGAACGGTATATGACACAAAACATTATTACGGGTCTTTATTAACGCAATAGAACACCAAACAATAGTTGGTAGAATTTGCGCCTGTTTGTCTGTGCGTTTGTTCGCGCTGATCTCAGAAACGGCTCAACAGATCTCGTTATGGTTTTCACTGGTGTATCGCATTAAATCCTACATTCGTTAAAGCTCGTTTCATTGCAATCTGTGCATAAATAAACAAGTTATAAATTAATACATGTATTTCCAATCCACTGAAGAGAAAACCCAGTTGTAAAATAATGCACGTGCTATTTCTAAGTATAAGGTGTAATTTTTCTGAAGCGAAGCGTTGGTAATTTTCTAATCAATTACTAAATGACGCAGCTCTGACACAAAATACTGTGTCTGACGTATGTTTTATGTTTACAATTTTACATCTTTTCTATTAAATTTTATTGACATTATTAGTTTAATCTTATTGATAATTTGTTTCTTTGAATCTATATGCATTATTATTATTTTGGTAATTTTGACATTGAATACTATTGGATTATATAATTATTGGATCTGTGTATTACATCATTATTTGATACATTGAATGAATGGCAACCGGTTGACGTAATTTTAGGATTGTTATTATCATAAATTTATCATATAAATTTTAATTAATATATTTTAATTTGCACGCCTTAAGAGGCAGAACATAAGATAATATAATGTCTTGTGTACCACCTATGCTTATACTATGTTCTGGGAATAAATGAATTATCATTTGTATTATAAAATACAAATGAATTGAGAACCCCCGGCTTTCTCGAAGTTAATTAAAAATATGATAAGTCCTGTCATGGTAAGTAGGTATATTTGCCTTGTTAGTAAGCGACCACCCTCTTAAGAGGTTACTTTAGAGTAAACCGCGAAAATATGCCTTTAATTTGTTCCTTTGGCAGTTAATAAAAGGCCAGTTCATAATTTAGTCTTTGGCTGATCTTTTTTATGTAAATAGCCGACAAACGAACAGATCAGCCATCTGATGGTAAGTCACCGTCGCCTGTGGCCAGGAAATAAGAAGAAAGTAAGAAAGAAAGTACTGGCTCTCGAGCCCCCAGCCGGAACACGACTAGTCGTTTGGCGGCTGACTCGAACAGGAGGGTGGTAGCTAGCCAGACAGGCTTCACAGAAAGATAATAATACCGGTAATAATATTAGTGACTTAGTAATAATACTGATAGTAAATTCGTTACGCGAAGCCCTACCACCAAGCAGGCTGGCATCGCCACCTCTTATGACACCCTGTTCTGCAAGCATGGGATCGGGGGGAGTATTCCAGGCCGCCCTGATACGGTCAAGATGTGATACTTAATGTTATATATTGATATCTAGAGATGGCTAGGACTCTTATCTTCAGTTGCCCTGTTTGTTCGTTAAAAACACAGGCGAATCTGTAAAACTCCAAGTAGAAACTCTACAATAAAAGATTACAGATAAGCTAAAAATTCACTTACTCATACAAAGTCGGAAGCGTGCGGCTTTTACGAATAATTCGGGCGGGACTTATGCTTGGAAATTGCTTGTTTCCATACATTGTAGACGAAAACATTTACTTAATTATGCTGCGAAATATATCACTATTATATTGAATATTTTTATGACACACACACAAACTCGTTTTGAGATTTATATTGAATCTTGTTATGACAAAATTAAATAACTTCAATATAAAATTATATTAGTTTTTGTACACTTAGGAAATAGATACAGAATTCAACAAAACAATGTTTTCTTCGTCAAATGGAACTGTTGAGTTAAATCAAAGTTAAATACTAAATGCGTACTTAATTACTGTCTCACCACAACTAAATGAATGTGAAATTAATTAGAAACAGGAACCAATTAAACTGATGTGGAATCATAGTTTTAAAATAAAACTGCACTCTTTGATAGCTTGTCTTACAATCTAGAACCATTAAAATGAGTTGTAAGAAAATCATATTCTTTGTTTCTGTAACTAGCAGAAATTGTTCTGAAATCTTTTTATTTATTTTTTTCATGTATTTACTAATACGCCATGCAACGCTTATTACTTTATCAAAATACGGTAATTTAAACATTATTTTAAAGATAACGTTCACCCAAAATGAATAAATATAAAGAAATATTCAATAATTTAACAAAAAAATGTTTTAGTCGTGCACGACAATGTAAGTAAGCGCCATCTGTTGACAATCTGTTTAGTTAACATACAAGCCTCTTGGTAACGGTAAGTTTAAGTAACGGTATGTGAATAATTTGCGCGGGTGAAAGGCGAACGCTACAGACAAGCGAATATCGCAAAAAAGTTTAATTTTACATTGATTGTACAAAATCCTAAATATTAAATGTCATGTATGAGTTTGATTTATTTCTCTTTCGAGTTTGTGAAAGCGAAGCCATGTCGACTTATTAATTTTACTTTAAAAAAACATGGATAAAGTTAGAATATAAAAATGTAATTTTTCTATGAATCCGATTCAAAGTATCGCCATCTATGTTTATAATCATAAATAAATATTGAAATAGTATTTTTTTACTGACTATTATGTACTTTTCTTATTGTAGGATTAAAAATAAAAAAAAATATTAATTATATATTATATATATTTATTATATTAGTGTATAAGAACATTCTGTGTCCTTTCTAACATTAAATATATATTTTTTAACCTAAATGCTCTTCTAATCGCCTAAATGTGTCCTTTGAAATATCATAAGCTAAATAGATTTATTAGCACGAATACATAACTTATGACATATTTGCTCGCTGTGTCTCAGCGATTTTTTTATAAAAACATAAAAGTACAAATATACATGTGAGAAACGATGTTCCTGCATAAGTATAAAATATAGTAATGTACTCTGTGGTATAAAATTTGTTGCAGCGATCACCGCTCTCCATTACAAAAAGTGAACAGACCTCCATACACCAATTTAAGTGGGTAAATGTTACAAAGTTAAGAAAATGGTAATTTAAAAAACAAAGTATAATTTTAAAAACAAGGTCATTCAATTAGTAAATGTTTTTATATGTATGTTCGGGTTTGTGTAACATTAAACATTTGTGTGGGTTTGTGTAACATTAAATATTGATATTGTTGAAAAGATTTTAGAAGATCCTCTGTGTCCTCGTAGGAAAGTGTTGTAAGCCATACATACATTTAGATTTGCATAACGTAGAATTTAAGGAATATATGTTTAGAGATTTATTCATTTTGTTGTACAATGAACCGCTCAGGTAATAATAACGACGTTTCGCAATAGCAGTTCGACAAAGTTAAGGTGGGCACACCGCGTGCGCTCGAGCGGGAGGTTTATAATACGCAATACCTTCGATTTCCAATGTGTCTTACTGAGTTACTTACTAAGTTACAATTCGCCGCCGACCACTTGAAGATAACTTGATTAAATAGTCAATTAGTATTTTTACATCGACTTTTGTCAATAATGACAAAATAATGTGTTTGCTCATTAATAAAATAAACTGCAATACAGTTAGGTACCGATAAGTCATTCTGTTCGTTGGTACACGAAGTTTATTACATACTAGCGGCCCGCTCCGGCTCCGCACGGGTGTACTTTTATTTTTAAACGTTTTGAGATATATTTTTATGATTTTATCTCGATAAGTTCTCTAATATTGTAACATTTTTTGTTCAATTATCATTTTTTTCCGCAGCGTATGTGTTTTTAAGCAAGTTTTTCTACACCTTGATTTATGTCACTGAAGTTTCAGCAAGGATCCCTTATTTGTTCTACTAATAAATATGGCCCGTGTCACTCGGGGATTACGTAGCGTTCTAATGGTGGAAGAATATTTAAAATCGGTTCAGTAGTTTGTGAGTTTATTCGTTACAAACATACAAAAATACAAAGGTTTCCTCGTTATAATATTAGTATAGATTGAGTTTCAAAATTATGAATTACGTTCAACGCTGAAGGGTTAGGGTCGAATTGGCTGTTCGGTGATTTATTGTAATCGCTGAAAGAATATCTGTGGATGGTATTACGCTCACCGCACCACTCCCAGCGCGAGGCAGTCCTCCGCAGCGCTGACCGCCGCGCTGGCAGCCGCGTGGGCCATGTCCGCCGTCTGCCTGTCGTCTATACGCAAGATGGTGTCGCCGTTCTGAAGGCCCGCCCGGTCCGCCGGCGAATCTGGTACCACCTTCGAGTTAATTGAGAGAATTTAGGCGGAAAGTATTAAAATAACGTTTCTTTTGTCAATTTAAGTGTGGTCTATAGTGTTTTTACATAAAATAAGTTAATCTTTGACAACAATCCCGCCTGATGGCGAGTGGTGATGAAGTGTAAGGTGATGAACTCTCATCTTGAAGACTACTTCATTGTAAGTAGATATTATTTTTATGTCTAGTTAACTAAGTTGCTGTGCCGTTACGCCAAATGCTACGAAACTTTTATTATTCATCGGGTTTACAGAACAAATATGTTGCGTGTAAATTAAAATTACAAAACGCGTGATAGAAACTAGTGGTGTTTCGGCTGCGATTGGTATTTATGATCGCAAGGGTAATGGTCACGGCGATGGCTGCGTGCTGGGCGCAAATTACTCCAACTTAGGCCTTCGATCCGGAGTGGAGACCAAAAGCCGTAGCGTCTAGAGATCAAATACACGCTCAATGACATCTTCGACAAGATTACGCAACACTACATATAGAGGGGTAATTCTTTAATCTCACAAACGAGTGAAGTGACAAGTGAGATCGTCTTATGTATAATACTTATACTTGTGTATAATTAGAGGTAAGTCGGCGTCGCTTCAGAAATTCTATCAAAGAAAATTCATAAGGAACGAATTCTACCGTAGACTATGATATACTATATAAATAACTAATATGCTACGAACCATATGAATCTGTTAAGTGGTTCCAGTGTGATGCGTGTACAGACAGACAGACAGACACACAAAATATATTAGGACTTAACAAAATATTTGAGCTTCTATATAAATACCAAAGCATTCGTAGCTTAAAATGTCCAAACACATTTAGTTTCTTTACAATTTTATTAATGTACTAGCAAACTGTGTCTTACGCTAAGAAATACTAGCCGCATTATTTTAAATTAATTAATAACATTGTTATTTATGGATGCATTGCAATGAAACAACGCTCACTACAATACATTAGTGAAAACTATAACGAAATCGGTTCAGCCGTTTCTAAGATTAGCGCGAATAAACGCACATACAAATAGACAAGAATTATAACAACTATTGTTTTGTGTTCTATTGCGTTGATAAAGTATATAATAATGTTTTTTCTCATATATCGTTCATGTACAGAGAGCGATCAGTTAGAATTTTATTATTATATGCATAAATAGATCATGGTGAGGTTTACAACAATAACGTAGTACGTAATTATCTGGTGCCATTGTAACTGGATCGAAAATCATCATAAAATATACATATTCCAATTTCTAGTAACAATTAAAATCTATAATATTCGCAATAATACAAGTTTAAAATCAAATTTTCTCCATATCTCTTCAGCACCGAGCCGAATCAATAATTAATTTGTGCTTTAAAAAAAATAAGACAGTGAATATTTCGCCCGTCACATTCAAGACTGCAACATAAATTATTGACAACCAACAATGTGTTACCACAGATAATATATAGTAACATTGACATTTGATCGCAACGCCCGCAAATATAACATTGGCAGATGTTCGACAGCTGCCCTTAACTTATTTTCGCGATCTTGGCAATCGATCGCTGTTGATTGGCAATCAATCAATTATTTACAAACATAACTGTTTAGTTTATTGTAGGTATATCAAACTGGCTAGCTCGGTAATCTATAAAACTAAAATTCTACCTGATCGCTTTCTGTACATGAAGGATATTAGAATAACTACGTATTATTAGAGGCCTTTATTGACGCCACAGAACACAACACAATAGATAGAATTTTTGTCTGTGCTTTTGTGCGCCCTAATCTTAGGAACGACTTAAACGATTTTCTTCTGGTTTTCACCAATGTATTGCAGTAAGCGTCACTTAGTACTTAAAGTTCGTTTCATTGCGATCCATCCATAAATAAAATAATTATGAATTAATTTAAAATAATGTGCCTATTGTTTGTTAGCGTAAGGCAGTTTTTCGGAAGTGAAATGAGGTTGTTTGCTATTCTTTATATATATATATATATATATATGTAAATAGGTAAAGATAAAAGAGAAGTATTTTTTCTCTTCTGCTTGTCACAAGTTTTTTTTACTTGGTACTTGACTTGCCGGGTTAATGACAATGTGGATTAAATTTTGGAAGCTAAATTAGAACCAAATCCTGACGTTCGATTGGAATCTGGTATATAATACAATACAGTAATATGGTGCCACAGAGCTAGACTGATAATGGAATCGGAAGGCTCTATAGCTTTCCGATTTAAACTAATAAACCCACACTTAAATGGTTTTTATTGTTTAATTCATAGGAACTTATTAGTTTTGTCTTGGTTGACAGAAGTCAAGCGAATAAGGTTGAACCTTTAAAAAGATTAATAGTAAAAAACATTTTTAAAAACAATCTTTTATTTAAAAGCTCTTAAGAGAAAAAAAATACTTAAAATTAAATTAAAGTCATCAATTTATTACATCATACAATTTATATGATAAAAGCTTGTCGCGAGATTTACCATTTTTTATTCCATATACATTGTATAATGATAAATTGATGGGTTTAATTTAAAAAAAAGATTGTTTTTGACTATAATTTTTTTATTTTGAAGGTTATAACCTAATTTTGATCACTGGCCGAAAACTCATATAAATATAGTATCAATTCATACTAAAAATAATACTATAAAAGCTTTTGTATTCGTATATTATATATCTTTAACTGTGTTATCGACATAAAACCCATAGATTTTTTTGGATTTTTTTCCCTGTCTGTGCACGCATCACGCAAAAATCAATGAACAGTTTTGGTTGATACTTGACATATTAGTAACTTATATTACGGATCATAATATAGCATACGTTTTATCCTGGAAAATTAATCTATTCCTGCAAGAATCAAAATAAAAACCAGTATGGACTTTTAAGTAGATAATACACAAGTTTTTACTGTTTTCGTTTACGTACAACGTACGTTTACGTACTTGATAAAAGTAAGCAACATTTCGGGTTAGATTTCTATTTGTAAAAGATCACGGTTAACGGACAGAAAATACCAGTTACATATAAAGATAGATTTAAAAATAAATACATCACTAACGACATCTAGTGAGTAAAGTTGCCAGTCGACGTGTTGTGAATACGGATCGGATAATCGGACGCTTATTTTACCTAAAATTTACTTAACCAAAAATAATATGAATATGCTTTCAGGACACTGCGTTCCTGAAAATCACGGAGACGGTTGAAAATTCTGAGATTGCTAAAAATGTTGCCCACATACAATATTCATAGAACCAATTAAATTAGACCACTGTCCGACCTACAATATTGAATAGCAAAACCAATTAGCGCCATCTATTGTCGGCAAAGAATAACTTTAACGTTTAGTTTTAAGTTAAATAATGTATCAGTCAACGTATAGAGGACGCTATAAAATTTCGTAATAAAAAGAGCCGTGATTCAAGTATTTTGTTCCTTTTCTTTAGAAAAAATTATATTTTTTAATTTTACAGTTCAGAAATGACTAATAAATATAATATTAATCGAGGAAAAATATCTAAAGTTTAATTACAACAAATGACTCAACTTGGAACTATTAGTACATCTTCGCGTCTATAGATGACAGATAATGCCACAAAACAAATCGAACACTAAGTATATTCATGACTCACTCGATGGCGTTAATTAAGCCTATTTGTATTATCAATTTAACAGTCAATTTTTAACTATAATCATGTTCGGCAATTTTTAAATGCATCATAAAATATTTATTATAAACTTTTTAAAAAGCACAGCTCTAAACTCTTTATAAGAGTTTTCTTTATAAGACTTCTTTGTACCTACGAAACATGGTAGAGCTGTTTATATGTATGGTATAGCGGTTTTTGTCTGTACACAAGCATCTCGAGTTGAACGTAAATTAAATTAACAATTTTAGTCAAATATACATACCTAAGGATTACAACAGGGATTTTAAGTAGTAATATCTTTGTACCTTGATCACAGTAAGAGGTATCTCGGAGTCATTTCCACCGACAAGTGTGAAGCCCCACGCACAGTTTGCCTCACGAACTATATGGACGTCTAGCTCCATCTGTAGCAAAAAGTAAACTTCCAGATACTAGGTCTACATTTGAATACAAATACTGCGTGGCACACAAAAAATACAGCATAATCTATACAACCAACATAATTTAAATGTATATTTTGTCTTTTTTTTTTTTGGCTGACCTCCTGACCCTTTAATTGTAGACTACTAAATAGTTTATACTAAGAAAGTACATTTTAAAAGTAACGCCATCTCTTATTCGTTTCTGAAAAATGTTAGCTATGGAATTCGTTACGTATATTCGGCCATGTGCATATTTTATGCAAACACAGATACATAATTTAAAACATCGTTATGATTAGAACATTTACAACGCCATGTAGTGAAAATTCTTAAAAAAATACACTAGATTGATGTAACTGATAATCGGAAATCAATCGGTGATGGCAGCGGACATTCAAATATTGCAGAATGAAGGACCTTATGGATATTAAATTTTGGAACTGGATTTGGATACGGATATGTGAAAAACTTTTTACCGGTTTCAATTACGGTTACAGATATAAAATTATTTCGGATTATTAAATTGTTACGGATAATTTCAGTTACGGATATGATATTTGACTTTATTCCTAGTTATTATTTGGTATTGTCACAGAAAAAACAAAAGCCTTATAAATCAAATAATAAAAACTGTCTGATATTGACATATGAATTGAAATGAAATAATATTTTATTCGAAGTTGGTTTTTACAAACACTTTTCGAACGTCAAACTACGCCATCGCTTTAACAAATCCCTACCGTGAGTGGTCTCGGAAGAAGAAGCGGCAAGAAACTCCCGGAAATTTTTTTTCCTACTCACAGTTACAGAACGCACTTAAACTGGCTTAATATTAAACTCAAGTCCAAGCAGTCTTACAAGCAGCAGACAGCAACCTATACGAATTTATTCAACACTTTTTTATCGGATAATTTATAGCTTTTTTATCTATGGACGGTTTGCAATGAATTCAACTTTGAATAATAAGTGACGCTCACTGCATTACATCAGTGAAAACCAGAACGAAATTGGTTTAGCCATTTCTGAGATTAGCGGGAACAAACGCACAGACAAACAGACTAAAATTTCTAACAACTATTGTTTTGTGTTCTATTGCGTTGATAAAGGCCCGTAATAATGTTTTTACTCATATATCGTTCATGTACAGAGAGCGATCAGTTAGAATTTTATAATATATATAGTTTTTTAACATTATAATACTAAACAATACCTAGAAATAAAATTGAAAATGAAAAATGATAATAATAATAATAATAAATAAACGCTTACACACTCACAATGATTTATTGTTTTTCTTTTTAACATAATTTTTTGGTTTCTAGCCCCCACACTAGTATTCCCTGTGTTGTGGATAAGCTAATGTTAGGTCCACATTTAAGTATAGTTCGATCGTATGAAACTCCCAGTCCAAGGCAGAGCGAGCGAAACTGGATATAAAGATATATTTCAGTACCTTCTACAACAACGCTCACGAACAGACGAGCGGAGAGACATTGATTTTTTGTATAAATATAAAATTTGAAACGGTTCTGTGGACTCTCATATTTTATATTGTCCGTAATATTTTTAGTATTTCTCGCTCCAAATGGCTTTATTTTTTTATGTTAATAACCGACAAACGAGCAGACGAGCCATCTGATGGTGAGTGGTCACCGTCGCCCATGGACATAGGCAAGACCAAAAGAAAGAAGGTAATGGCTCTCAAGCCCCCAGCCGGAACACGACGAGTCGGTTAGCGGCTGACTCGGCAGGAGGGTGGTAGCTAGCCAGGCAGGCTTCACGAAAACATAATAATACCAGTAACAATATTAATGACTTAATAATAATACTGATAATATAATCTACACGCGAAGCCCTACCACCGAGCAGGCTGGCTTCTGTCGCCTCTTACGACACCCTGTTCTGCCAGCGTGGGACCGGGGGATGTATTCTAGGCCGCCCCAAAACGGCTGAAATATTATTTATTAATTGTTAAAATTATCTATGGAAACTTTATTGATATGTGTCTTTATACTCTGTTGTTATAAAGACACTGTTTGTTTTCCCAAATAACTAAAAAAAAAAGTTAATACGGATATAGCCCTGTAGCATATGACTGTATCATTAATCCAATATCAATCTCTAAGGCCGCAATTCGAACTCTCCAAACCCGTTTAATTACGACAAATCCAACTTATGGTGGACATTTAAAGATCAAATGACTCATAGTCTCATAAATATTCTGTTCTACCCATGAGTATCAGACAGCACGCATTCTTGGGTAGCGGTAAGAACAGAGCTAGAAGACGCATCTAATGAGCCGGAACTCGAAGGTGTTACCTGAGACCTAGTATTCCGTCTTCACTATTACTCATTACTCTGATAATTAGACGGTTCCTTTAAGGATAAAACTGCTCGGACATGAGTTTAATGCAGCCATAAGTGCTGTCTCTAATTGAGTAGGAAAAAAAACTCCTCGGGATTTTCTTGCCGCTTCCTCGTCCGGGACCACTCGCGGTAAGGATTTCTCGAAGCGACAGCGTAGTGTGACGTTCGAAAAGTGTTTGTAAAAAACAACGTCGAGTAAATATTGTTCCATTCATTCTATTCACATCTCCACGCTTCGTTACCAGCACAGTACCACGACGATACAGAAACTAGAATTGGCTGAAATTCAGCCGTGCTACGTTTTGTTCCATAGTTACAGCTCGATCTAAGAAAAGCATGTTAATCTATAGTTGTTAATATATGGTTGGTAATGACCCTGTTTGCCGAGCGAGGGGTCCCGGGTTCGATTCCGGCCGCGGCAGACATTCATGTGACAGATAAATGATTGTTCTCGGGTCATGGGTGTTTGTGATGTCATATTTGTGTATGTTCATGCCACCCGGAACACAGGGAATCCTAGTGCTAGGGTGTGAGTGTGTAAAGGTTTATATTAATTTATTAATAATAATATTTATATTGATAACATAGTCACGGGATTGAATACAGATTAAGTACATGTACAGACATGGAATGTTTTTGGAAATATTAACGTACTTACACTTTTATATATATATAGAGGCTTACATGTATATATTTGGATATGTATCTGTCTATCACTTCACGGATAAAATGAATCTAAATAAATTTGGTAATTTTCTTGGTACATTTCTAAGTTGTATAATGGGTCTATCTAAGAGAACTTTTATCCCGGAAAAGAAAGCGAGCTAGTAATATAAACTCACCTGTTTTAATTCACTATGAGATATCGAATGAACTGGATCAATCCACAGTTAAACTGTAACTGTGGCGTCTGTTGGCAAGAGTAAAGTTGACCGCATTTTAAGTATCTGGTAGTTTGGTACCGACTTTCACAATACTGACCAGGGTTGATGCCCCGCCCTTTATTCGGATACTAACGGCCCGCTCGGGTTGGAAAATGTATTACTTTTACATGATACACATCTTATGTCCATCCGGAATAATGAAGCTTTCAAATGGTAAAATAAATGTTCAAACAGGTGCCGTGTTACCGGAGATTACCCGCGACATACACACACATACGCAAAATCCACATTCTCTCTTTATAATTTTTTAGTGTATATTTATTTTTTTCGTCCATCAATAAAAAAGTTATAAATTAATTTTAAATTATGTGAGGTGTGGTTTTCCTGGAGCGAAGCGAGGACAGTTTGCTAGTGTATACTTGCAACGAAACAAACTTTAAGTATTAAGCGACGCTTACTGCAATACATTAGTGAAAACCGTAACGAAATCGGTTAAGCCGTTTCTGAGATTAACGGGAACAAACGCACAGACAGTCAAACGGACAAAAATTCTAACAACTATTGTTTTGGGTTCTATTGCGTCAGTAAAGACCCCTAATAATAGTTTTTCACATATATCTTTCATGTACAGAAAGCGATCAGTTAGAATTTTATTATTTATTTACTAATACCCCAACTGAGCCAACACGTCGTTTGAATAAAATATCCGAGCTCAAAATAACAAAAAAAAATTAAAACCATCATCATAGAACCATTGTACAAACAATAATTATAGTCCAATTACGACCACTCTTTAAAAATTAGTTATGTCTGCGCAGTCTTGTCCTTTCCAGCTTCGTACGCATTACGTACAGAGCGAAAGAGAGAGAGAGAAGAGCTGACGGCGCAACATGAGCCAACTCCAGTAACCAGTGGGTGAAGTGGTCCTCTCTCACGGCCGTCATTAGTGATCCTTATAACGATAATTCCATTGTGATGTGAAATAAATATCATGAGTTTTGTCTTTTTGTTTATAATTGCATCCTTACGAGTGGTCAGTTACGCAGGATGACTACAAATATGTTGGCGATCCGTTAGGGGATGCAGGGGAGGTTATTTGCTATATATTTCGTGCGCCCTAACGCACGCCTGGTCAAGGCGGTATTCGTGTTCTGAAAACCGGATAATTTACACGTATTAACGCACGCTCCAGTCCCCGAAGTCTCCGTGCGCTGAACGCCAGAGAAGCGAAGGTCTTAGCTTCCTACTTACAAGTGCCCTTTTTACTTTCTTAATCTTGTAACTCCTGTATTATATTTATTATAACCGCCAGGAATTTTTGAATACATTCTATCTTCTAAATTTCACTAGATCTTTTACTTATAACACTACAGTATTAAGTATGACAGCTTTCTGTAAGATGATATACGTTTACTATTATTATTATTATTATTATTATTATTATTATTTATTTATTTAATAGACAGAAAAAAATACATCTAAAGATTAACAAATTATGATCAAAATAGTGGAAGTTAACTCGACCGTCTAATTTAAAAAATAAAAAAAAAACTTAAATTCGAAATTATTTAAGTATAAAATCTAGAGGGCTGTTCATTTTCAGTACGAGGTATTTCGATAGAACACCATGCATTTTGAGTTTATATTCTTTTTCAGTGTTTTGTCCTACGGTGCGGCCAAAATTACCACCAAATCCCTGACAGAATCTATGGGGCAAGAGGTCATTGAAATCGGCACGCCATTAAAAGGTATTATCAACTAATAATTATTATACTAATACACTTGATTGCAGTCTACGTCCTTCCGGAATAATGTACCTTTCACATGGTAAAGAATTTTTATAATAGGTGCCATGGTTCCAGTTCTGAGAGTCGTCATCGCTGTGGAGAGGGCTCCGGGATCTCCACGAAACGCAGCCGGAGCCCTATAAGCGGTGCCCTTAACCCGGGAGGGACATCTCCCGTCCCACACCATCCGATCTTAACGACCCGACCGCACGTGCTTTCAGGGCTCTCACACTTACTGCCCGCAACCCCGGTAGTCCCTTTTTAGGTATACAAGGGGATACCGTAGCTCGTATTCTGGTCCCGAGCTACAGGTGCAACGAAATGTACCT
This sequence comes from Megathymus violae, assembly GCA_003671415.1. NCBI lineage: Eukaryota > Metazoa > Arthropoda > Insecta > Lepidoptera > Hesperiidae > Megathymus > Megathymus violae. Next base: position 127,528 of record PDGT01000151.1, on the reverse strand, counting down.
ACATGAAAATTATCAAACAATTCAATGAACAGATTCAGCCTCGGTACAGATTTATAATTAATACAGATTAAATGTAATAATATTGCGTTTAATAAATCCCTGATTAACATATGTTTCGCTTTTAGATAGTAGTAAGCCTCGTTGACAGGTCGATCGATGGTTATTACGGCAATACAGTGCTTATTATCACACGGTTCACGTCAAGAATGGACGGAGCCCCTTAATCCACAAAATTTTTGCTTACTTATTTCCAGATCTGCCACCAGACTTAGAAGAGGAACCTTCAGCGGAAGCCGAAGAACTTGACAAAGCAACCAGCACAACACTTGAAACAGCAACGCCAAAAGAAACCAGAAAAGATACAGTAAGCGTTCAAAAAAAAAAGAAACCACGCTTTGGTATTGACTTAGTTCATAGAGATTAAAAATCTCACATTGAAGTTAAAATTGTAACAGAATTGTTAGTAGGAGGTCTGTTAAGATCGTCACGTGCAACGCCATAGATATTCATATCTTCTACACTAATAAGAATAGATTGTACACTGAATATTTTTTAGAAATTCCAATTTAAATACACTCTGTTACATAGTTAGAGGCCAAAACGTATATTTTATTGGTATATCTGTGAAGGTGTATATCACTGATCAGAGTAGGAAGTTTCTTGGTGTTATAAGACTACAGGTTGAGTCGGTTGAAATGAAGCCAGACGTAACGATCACTGAAGTATTTATTAGGCCTCGATCCAATAATGCAACAAACTGTTTTCAAATATCTTTCAATCCATTGTTGGTCAGCGTTCTGAACCTCTCCAAGTATCGCGTCTGCTTCTTACGCCGTGAAACGAGAAACGAACCTCATCTTACTGCAAAAGAGGAGATCGAGCGCGACAGTAGTATATATAGCCTTTATTACACCTCAGCTTACTGCTAAATTAGTTTTATCTTAAAATTGTAGACAATTGAATCACGTCGTAAACTGAAAGACATTGATAAGATTGATAACGTCAAACAAGAAGATGATGAATCCAGGATTGAGAAGGAGCTCGCGGAGATGTACAAAGACACAGGTACTTTCATGTTTTTTGCATGTAAGTAAAAAGCCAGCAAACGAACAGACGAGCCACCCGATGCTAAGTGGTCACCACCGCCCATGGACTTTAGTAACACCAAAGGCATCACTGATGCATTGTCAACAAAGAAAAAAGTAGAAATAAATTTAGTACTAGGAAACATCTGGGAATGACACATGACTTCGTCCATAGTCTCGCCAACTTCTGCTCGTGGTGTCACCTGCTTCCAAATGAACCAGGTATTGGTGTCAGATATTACCTGCTACTGGTCGCTAGTCTCTGCTACTTAATAACAGTACTCGTGAATGGAAAAGCTTTACCTATTGGAAAACCTTTACCTATTGGCTAATACTCTCTCTCAAAGGTGAGTTGTACGTTAAATGCGGCAATCTGTCTATTAATGGCTTTGATGACATCACCCTCCTAATTTTTCAAACACAAAGACAGACACACAGTCACATACAGGGACACACACATACAAAATATGTGTACGATACACTACCAAACTGTATACGCGTGACAAAATGATTATTTTTTCTGTTTAGTAGATTTATAGAAAATTTATGATGAACAGACAGACAGACTGATACGAGTACGTGTGTGTGATCTGCATGGATTCCGATTCTTCTTCGCATGCACTGAACAATAAAAAAATTTAATCGATTACAGTGTCAACAACTTTTTTCACTGCCACAGTGTAGATACCTACCCCACACAGAAAAGTATATTTTCTCATACATCTTCCATAGATTACAAAGCGGACAGCGCAGAGGTCGTTCAAGAAACGAAACGGACTACAGCTACTGTTGCCACTAATGCCACTAATGCCTCTGAAAGACCTATTGCCAGAATGAGAGACACGTATGTAGAATATGCATTGATTGTTCTAGAGCATTCGGTATGTGATGTAAGAAGATTCAGATCGTATAGTATTTTCTAAACAATCGACGAGGCTCCAGAAAAGTTCCTCCTGCTGGAGTCAGTGAAGAGTAGATTTTCTTTATTAGGATATATAAATAGGATATATAAATGACAAGGAAATTTAAAAATAATAGCTTCGCACTTATTCTGCACAGTTTTACGAAACTACTTTGTAAATTTACAAATGCTAATTTAAAAGATGTGTTGAGAAGTAACGGCGAAAAACTTCAATGTTAAAGCTCGTTTTGGAAGGGTAGAGGTAAAAAAAGACGTGCGCAAGTGTATTTCCAAAATACCTAAATTTTTAAGTGATTTTTAATTTGCAATACAGCGCAATACAGCGGTAATACCTCGAGTGTTTTGGATATCCAAAGGCATTGGTGACTAATTACCATTATTGGGCTTATGGTCGTTTACACGTCTCATGAACACAAGGAACCAAAGTGTAACACACTGCCTAAGCCTGTTGCAATTAATTCAAAATCAGTATAATTTAATCATTCAGGATTTGTTAACTCAATTATACATGTCAGTTCTTGCTTCTACAGCAGCTTCGAAAAGGTGCTTATAATTAAGGCGAAGTAACGCAAAATAAACAGCTTAGCACATACATTTCAAAATAACACGTTTGTGCAGAGGACAATACGCTTGTTTATATACGACAAATCTGATGATAAGTAGTCACCGTTGCCTGTAGACATAGGCAATACCAAAGGAGTCACCATTGTAATGTCGTCCTAAAAGAGAGCATTTTTACACCGTTTTGAAGGAGGCTCCTTCCACATTTTGCTTGCGGCAAAAATTATCGTGAAAAATGGACCATGGAAATGTGCCCATGGCAGCGACGACGTCGACGGGAATGGAACTTCATTCTTTGGCGAATGGTGCGATGATGGAAGGGTGACGTGAGCACCACGTCGGACAAACCCTCAAAGCACTGACTGCTGGGATACCGCTGGTGTACACAAGGGGAACAGGGAAAGTCCATAAAAGGATAAAACTATGATTAAACACACTAAGTATAATCCTATCGAGTTTTCAGGTTCAAATTCCAACCGGATAAGAATAATCCGAGAGAAGTAGAAAGATTCAGAACATCCATTGATGATATTAGCTGTGCGAGGAATAAGTTAGCTGGTGTTGTAAGTATTTATTTAGAATTTATATATTTTTAAACATGGGGTGATAACTAGTCAGTGGGGGAAAATACCCGTCCGCCTTGCAAGAACTGTTGAGATGAAACGGGGTGGTAAAAAGCCCAGCTACCTCCAACAGAAGGGACCGATTGCCATAGTCTCTTCCGATGTTCAGCAGGGTTCACAAGGGCCACGTGAGCGCAGCCACTTACACTCCAAACCTTTGAATTTTCAGAGTGAACGCGCTTTGATCGAAACTTATCATTGATTTGATAACCCCATAGCCCTTATAATAGTGACCCAACTGAGCTAGAGTTCTCGGGCTTGATTCCCGGCCGGGGTAAACAATTATGTGATTTTTTTATAGTCGTGTTTGTGACATAATATTTATTTATTTATACCGGGGTGAACGTGTGCCCTCATGGATTGACAGAGAGGATACACCTTCGCTAATATAACAGTTATTTTGTTACAGACAAAAGAGGCAAACTCTGGCTCCACCCCAATCCGTTGCAGCGTCGTGTTCTGGTTTTATTTTATTTTATTGTTAACTTAATCTAGTTTAATTGTGTATTTAACCCGTCGGATGACGTTTATTATAAAATTGTTTGTTTATAAATAAATATTAAAGAAACAAATTCTATTTTTATTTCTGCTATACTTATTTTTACATACTCAGTCACCTTGTGAATTAGTTTTATAGCCTGTGATCAAGTACACATTCAAAATCTTATAAGTATCGTTACGTATTAGGATACACGGGTTCGTAAAACGCCAAATTAGTTCCGCAGAGACTTTATTGCAATTAATTCAACAGCCGCAGTCGCACTCGTAGATCCCAGGTATCCCGCTTCGTAGAGAGAGAACTCTTTGCTTTCGTATTCGAGGCCCAAATGACACGTAAGTGGCCCTCCCCGCTATTTATATCGATTTTCGGGCCTTCCAGAATTTTCTACACCTTTCGCGTAAGCAGTAATAATACCCGGAAATCGATAGAACAATACCGCGTCAGGTAAAGACGACCGTGCACACCATATTCGCTTTTTCGCCCAAGCTATGAGGGCGAGAGTCGCCTGATGTGCTCGACGTAGATGTTACCACCATTTGGGTTTTTATGGTCACTATTGTTCGAGAACCTTCGTAACAGTATTTTCTAAACAAGTTACACGTTCTATTTTTCTTTCTATCACCGCTGCGAAAGGTGCTTTAACATTCCAGAAGAAACAGTGAAGCAAATTCCGCAGCACATCTTTTAAACCAACGTAATAACTTCAAACATTTTTATTTATATATATTTGAAGACATTTGGATTCGCTTTAGAAGGAAAATGGGCAAGAGTGAAAGATTTTATCTAACAATCCCGTGCTGGCAGAACAGGTGGCGCAAGAGGCGACAGAAGCCAGCCTGTTTGTTAGTAAGGCTTCACATAAGGATTATATTATCAGTATTATTATTATTAAGTCACTAATATTAATACTGGTATCTTTCCGTGAAGCCTGCCTGGCTAGCTACCACCCTCCTGCTCGAGCCAGCCGCCAAACGACTCGCCGTGTTCCGGCTGGCAACTTGAGAGACAGTATTTATTTTCTTTCCTGGCCGACAACACATCGGTGACGCCTTTGGTGTCATTAATACCCACGGGCGACGGTGACCACTCACAATCAGGTGGCTTATCTGCCCGTCGAAAAAATTCTCTTATATAAGATATTCAGCAGGATATAAATGCATATACATATTTATTTTAATTGTAATCATTCAGTTCGGTTTGCAATTGAAGCGTGTTTTTTTTTGTTTTTATAAACTAGAATTCATTTGAAGTTGGTTAAAAATATTGTGTAAATAAATCCCAATTACAGACAAGTGCAACATTGCTATTGTTAATCTATAAATCGATCGTGAACTGTGAATCATTGCGTTATCACTTTGATAACACGATAACAACGCTATACAGGGTGATTTTAAAACTCTTCTTCCATCCTCATAATATTTTTATGGTCACCGCTGTAATAGGAAGGCTGTTTGATGGTAAGTAATTGGTCGTTGACCTCCTTTGACATATTGTAACTGTGTATATGATGCGTTGCCAGTTAAGGAGGCAATTAAGAATTCGTTTGATAACTGACTCGTTAATACTTGGAAATGAGGTTGTATAATTAGGTGTAAGGTTATAGCGGATGGATAAGGATGTAAGAATATACGTTTAACAAGATTCATCTGTTATTTCAAGAGAAAATGACCTGAGATTAAGGTAGGTCCAACTTCTATAATAATCTACACTCTATACTAATATTATAAAGAGGAAACCTTTATATTTTTGTATGTTTGTAACGAATAAACTCACAAATTACTGAACCGTTTTTAAATATTATTCCACCGTTAGAATGCTGCATTATCCCCGAGTGACATACGCTATATTGATTTCTAGAAAAAAAATAAGGGATCCTTCCTAAAACCTCAGTAACGTGAACCAAGGTCCAAGGTCGTTGTGTCCTTTATAAAGATAAAATTACAAATATATCTCAAAATGTTTATAAATAATCGTACACCCGTGCGAAGCCGGCGCGGGCCGCTGGTTAATTAACATATACATACATACGTGATTATACAACATTTTATGTTTGTTGCCCTGACTTTACTAGTACTGCTCAACCACGTGTTCTCACTACATACCGAGTTTCATCAAGATCGGTCAAGCCATTTTTGAGTTAAAACAGGATAAAAATATTGACGCGGACAGACAAAAATTTTCAAAATTGACAAATTGACTGCAGTGTGACAGAACACGAATATTTATCACGAAATGTGACAAAAAATTGAATGTACAGACACATAGATAAATACTGTACTGTAAATTAAACACTTATGTCAAAAAACATTCTTATGCGAAAAGCTTATTACAAATTTGATGATTACTTTAAAGGTAAGCCTAGGTGTAAATGAGTTTAATAATAGCAATAAGTGTTGTGTGTAGTTGTGAATAGGACAAAATACTCCTTGGGAATTTCTTGCCGCTCCTCACCACCACTCACATCAGAGAATTGTCGAAGACATGGTGTAGTTCCTAAAACCAACTTAGAATAAATATTAATTCATTTCATTTCATTTTATGTAAAGCATATTTATGCCTACAAGTTGCACTCGAGATTTATTTATATTTTGTTTATATCTCGAAGTTTCTATTTTTCCCCCATCGCAGTTCCTCCATCGAACAACTCGACGTACGCCGAGTATCCATCCTTACGTAGTGAACGTACCGCCCGCACGGACGGCGCGGTTGCGTCGTCGTTCGTCGAGCGCACTGCGTTCATCAAAATACTCTTTCCATAGTGTATGGCAATCATGTTTTATCATACATATCATACATCCGATATTGCTTGTCTAACCAACATATGTACTCTTTCATTACCATCCAACCCGATGTGGGCTACTTACGATGTAGGAGTATTCGAGAGGAGAGCGAATAGGCTATTATAAGTTAGTTCGCTCAACATCTTGGACTTCATCGCCACTTACCATCAGGTGGGATTGTTTTCAAACATTGACTCATTTTATATTTTTTACTTCGGATATCTGATTTCGATTGCGGAGCTCCATAAGTTCGTGCCACAAACTAAAAAAAACTTCAACCTGTGTTGAAAATTTATCAAACAACAGCTACCTATCTTATAATTTGTAATCTACCGGATTTGAGTCATATGCAGTTGAGTTGTTGGACGAAAAATACGTTTATTTACGACTGAAGGGTAAGATGGAGCACCCAGCGTTCTCGGAGGCGGGGCGGGAGGCCGGCGTTGAGATATGGACCATTGACGTAAGAAAGATTTTGTGTTTAACCCCCAACCCCTAACAGAAACAGAGAAATAACTTCCAAACTTTATTTTCTTTTTGTTTTAAAAGTAATTTGATCTTTCTTGTTACTGTTTTTTTTTGTTACGATTCAAGATAATCTGTCGCAAACATTTGTAAATTATTTTATTGACTTTAGATTATTTGGAGGTTTTTTAATATAAGTATTTTCAATATTGACATTGCAGTATCAAACTTCACTTAGTTCGCTTCGTAAGATAATCGTTATGTTAACAAATCTTAGTCGCACCCCAAGCAATTGTTGATTATTTTATCATGTGATTTATAAATTGAATGCTGACCCCATTTTATTGTCTTTGAATTTTAAACAATTATTTGTAATACGAACCAATAAACCGCCCTCGCTTCGCTTCAGAAAAACTTCGCCATAGAAATGGCACCTGTATTGTTTTACATCTGAGTTTTTCTCGTTCTGTGAATTAGAAATACTTCAAAATCTTTAAGGTGTTTTGTACACTCATGCACGTGATTTTTTGCTTCTGCTACCGTTTCTAAAAAGTTCTGCAACATTGAGGAGAAGAACCAAAAAATAATAATCTCAGGTAGAGGAAAAATTGTTTCGAAAATAGGGTGCCGGCGAAGAAATTAGTGAAAGGCTTTAATGGTCAACTTTGTGAGTATAACCCCTATCCCAGACATCTTTCCCAGACAGTTTTCCAAAGCGAAGCGAAGCTTAAAAACTTATATTGTTTTGTACAAATTATTTATTTGCATTTAGTAAACGTTAAATAAATCAGTTGATAGTATCAGGCGTTACTTTGCTGAAATTCATTGTTATTGTCCTTGATGATGCTCTGTTTCGGAACAAAACACGTGTTGGTGACGGTATGTATGTTGGTATATACTTTTATTTATCATAAATGCATGTTTTCCTTCGTGGGAGGGAGGGAGGTTTCTATGCATGTATAGAAGTATATCCCATCATACATTGTGCTTGCGGATTGTTCCAAAGTGAATTAATACTAATTTAATTTAATGAATCTAATTTTAGATATTATTTTAATTATGCATTACATTTATTGATTCGTTTTTAAGTCATAATCATAGCACATTATAATATTAGCACATCCTCAACTCCAGACTTTCCTCCATAAAACTCACTGATGACACCTAAACAAATTATCATTTCGAAAACTAATCATTTGTAATTCGTTTCAGAAATTCGAGCCCGTTGCCATTGACAAGAGAATGTATGGACAGTTCTACAATGGGAACTCGTATATTGTCTTAAAAGTAAGATTGGGAGTTCGCGTATAAACTTATTTAATATACTAGCAAATTCCCTCGATTCGCTTCAGTATATCTACCTTGCAATTAAGAATAACATCTGCATTGTTTTACCACTGTGTCTTTCACGTTCTGTCAATTACAAATACATATATAACTTTTCTATTTATGAACGAATGTCAATGAAACAAACTTTAAGTACTTTAAGTAAGTGATGTTTACTGCAATACATTAGTGAAAACCGTAACGAAATCGGTTAAGCCGTTTCTGAGATTAGCGCGCACAAACGCACGCAAATCCTAAATACTATCGTTTTGGGTTCTATTGCCTTAATAGAGGTCCCCAATAATAGTTTTTCGTTTAAATCCTTCATATACAGAAAGTGATAAGTTAAAATTTTATTATATGTTTTATACATAAATAAATACAAATCTTAACTACACAAGTAGTGACCGCACAAGAAATATTGTTAACGATTTTGTCAGTCCGCCCGGCTGTGAAGCGAACTTATTAAGTCTAACGTTTAAAAAAGCAGTTCACAATAACTAACTAATAATAACGTTTGGTATGTAGTGAAACACGTAATTGCTCAGATAAAGGCTGTATAAATTATCAGTAAACCTAATATTGTCTAATCGAGGCAGTAAATATTAAATGCTTAACCATCATGTATACATAATTAATAGTCCAACCCGAACGAAGTCTGGCCGGGGGGCGCCGGTGGACGTGGACTGATAAAAACTATTTAAAAATTCATGCAACAGTTTCATGGGTGTCGCATGTAATTATCTTTCGATTTCGAGAAATTCAACGCATATCGCACTCAGTCTATTTTTATTATTATAATCGTATTATTATCTATTTAAGTTTCTTGATTAGACTGTTGATAACAACAGCACGATGCACTGGTTGCCTTTAGTTCATGAGCTTATGGTATAACAATATGGCTTCAACAAATTACCTAGAAATCTACTCGATATGTTTTTATGACTGTGGAGGATTATGCCTTCTATTACACTCTCCACACACGACATGAAGGCTCAATCTAATGAAGAACTTAATCAGGATATTATGAGTTTGGAGGAGGCCCCTCACAGGCCTTTATTAACGCAATAGAACACAAAACAATAGTTGTTACAATTCGTGTCTGTTATCTGTGCGGTTGTTCACACTAACCTCAGATAGAGCTTAACCGATTTCGATGCGATTTCACTGATGTATATGAGGACGGTTTACCGAATAAAGTCGCTATGACGTACGGATAGACAAACACGAAAAGTATTAGTGAAACTTAATTTCAGTCTCGCGAGTGTTTCTAAGCGATTAATATCAATAACATGAATTTTCCAGACGACAGGCGAAGAGGACTCCGCGTTCGCATACGACGCCCATTTCTGGCTGGGGTCTAAAACGACCCAGGACAAGATGGGCGCCGCAGCGATCCTGACGGTCACCCTGGACGACATGCTGCAAGGACGCGCCGTCCAGCACCGGGAGGTCCAGGGACACGAGTCCAGCCAGTTCCTGGGATATTTTCGACCAGGTAAATTAGAAATTACTTATTGATACCGAACTTTTTTGCTGTATTGGGGCGGCCTAAAATACTCCCCCCAATCCCATGCTGGTAGAAACGATGTCGTAAGACGCGACAGAAGCCAGCCTGCTTGGTGGTAGAGCTTCGCATAAGGATTATATTATCAGTATTATTATTAAGTCATTTATATTTTTAGTGGTATTATTATCTTTCCCTGAAGCCTGCCTGGCTAGCTACCATCCTCTTTTAGTCAGAAGCCAAACGACTCGTCGTGTTCCGGCTGGGGGCTTAAGAGCCAGTACATTATTTCTTACCTTCTTCTCATTTCCTGGCCGACAATGCATCAGTGATACCTTTGGTCTTGTTGATGTCCACGGGCGACGGTGACCATTTACCATCAGGTGGCTCGTTTATCGGCTTTTAACATAAAAAAATCTTTCGCACATATTTTTCGTTGGTATAGACACACAAAAATATGCAGACACACAAGAATCTCAAAGATAGATTTAATACGTGAAACATGTATTTAACTGAGGGATGAAAAAAAATGCTTAAAATCCAGGTCTTAACTTTCTTTTCTGGAACTCAGTACTTAGTGAATTATATACTGCATCATTCATGAAACTACCCCTCCCCTCCCTCTCACCAGAAGCGTCAATTTCCCGTATACAATCGTTACCCTAGCGCCCTCTAGTGAAGACGCGGTCACAATGGAATAGATACAAATGTTAACAAGTAAATAGAAATTGTAAAAACGATCGACTTTCATATTAACTCGATCGGCTGATCGGTAATTTGTATGGAGTGTCAATTTTCTTTTACGATTTCCATGTATTGACATTGACATAGCATTTATGTGGACACGTTAGTGTGGGAACTGTTCGGCTTGTTGAAAAATATGTATGCAGACCGGAGCAGGTTTGACGTGGGGTTGAGTTATAACGCCCGGCGTTACAACACGGACGGAGCTTCACGCACGCCGTGCACCAGAGGCAACGCCGCCTCTGCCTCCTACATATTAATATAATTTGCGGTCGGAGCTTACAATACTCTCGAAACTAGTTCCAAAAATTGTTTGTCAATCATTTTCAAACGGTTTTTATCTGTACAAAATGTAATTCACGCGGAACTTCCAAGTGAAAACGGGAAATATGAAATATTTTGAAACGCCCGAAAGAAAACAGTTAGCAATTGTTTCGTGTGCAGTGTTTGCGCACTGTTGTGTACTTATGATTTATATTTACCAAAGCTAAATTAAATTAATACATTTCACTAAAGTAACAAATTCGAATTCAAATTCAACATCATTTACTCATTTAGGTATTTATTATTATTCTGTAAATACACTTATGTACGCTTTTTTTTGCTTCTACTATCGCTTCGTAAAGGCGTTTTAACATCGAGAAGAATAAACGGCGAAAGGAACTCCTCAGCACATCTTTTAAACAACACACGGTAATTACAAAGTGTAACCCCGCGCGGAGCCAGTTCCGACACTGTCACCACCAGACGTCCTCGTCGTTAATATATTCATCTGTATATATAATATCCTTTGTCTATAACTTGTGTTTTAATGTGACGCTTAAAACTTCCAACGAGCAACTCATGTATCAACTTTGGAATCTTATTGTAAAAACGAACTCCGAGCCCCGTAAAAGAACGCTGAACCTGTTGAAGGCGATATGAAGACGTAACCAAATTATGCCTATTTCTTGTTTCAAGATTGCACACAGCACACACACTGGATTAACACAGCACTATAATATCACTGATGGAGACATAGCACTTCTTAAACACATTTTTGAAGGTTGGAAATACAAATTGAATTAGATTCAAGTTATTTTACTAACTTAATAATAGGTTTTACTCAATGTTTTCCTTTCATTCGATATTTTATTTCTAAAATTTCTAAATTATCGTTATTTGTATAAAGTTAACGTAAAATACAAACTTATCGGTAACTAATAAACTGCCCTCGTTTCGCTTCGGATAAACTACGCCTTACGCTAAGAAATAGCACGTACATTATATTAAATTGATTTATAACTTTTTTCTGTATGTCGTATTGCTATGAAAAAACTTTAAGTATTAAGTGACGCTTACTGAAATACATTAGCGAAAACAAGAACGTGATCGGTTAAGCCGTTTCTGAGATTAGCGCCCACAAACGCACAGACAAACAGACACAAATTCGATCAACTACTGTTTTGTGTTCTATTGCGATAATAAAAGCCCCTAATAATAGTTTTTTTATATATATCGTTCATGTACAGAAAGGGGTCAGTTAGAATTTTATTACGTGTAAAGATAGATATTTGGAAGTTAATTTTATTATATTATACTAGCTGGTGCCCGGTGCGCTTCGCCTCACCTAAAAAATCTACCATTATTGATACGTAAATAAAAAACATTTTTTTAATTGTTTATGATTCTATCGCTATTCTAAAGTACTTGACTATACAATATTTTCGGTATTGCCATCTTAAGCAAAACCAAATAAACTTGTCGGTTTACCACCGCGGGAACATTGTGTTCAGTGTCAGTGTTCCGATGCTGCCACATGCATATACATATACAAAACTCCATGTCAGTTCGACGTATCGTTCTAAGGATGAAACTCCCCGCCACCAGCGCCACCTGGCCGGCACCAACGTCACTATGTCAGTCGGAGTGGTCGTGTCGCCTTTTGTGTGTGTGCAGAGTTTCATATCGATCGGGGTAACGGTTCTCGAGTTTTAGGTGAAAATACGTACACACATCAAATCTCTTTTAATAGATTTCTTCCCGGGTAACAATATCTTCGCGAGCTGACGTCTCTGAGCGGCCATCAACTCTGCCCCTTGTAAAACCATCACGTTTGTTAAATATGTCATCTGTTACAGCCATAAGATACTTGGAAGGTGGAAACGAGTCAGGGTTCAACGAGGTGACGACCAACGCCGGCGCTGAGGAGCGTCTCCTCAAGTTGTCCGGATGCGATAACATGAGAATTGAGGAGGCAAGTTGAGCTTAACTAAAATGTTCGTGGCGATTGTTCGCCAATATCTTTACCCTGGCTCTTCGTGTCAAAAAGTACCTGTTTGTAGAAGACGCAAGCCGGCTGGCGTTCTTTTCTCGAATATTCTTAATTCATTACACAATACTAATATGCAATCGCGATTTTGCAGCGATCCAACGTGAAACTAAGACGGTACAGGCGCGTTGCATCTGCAGTGAAGAATCTGTAGCCATCAGTAAATCTGTGTAGATGTAGGCAGAGAGTGGTGATATATTCATAATGATGACAAGTTTTTCATTTAATAACTCTTATAATATTTTGACTAACAATGAATTACACCGAATTAAAATAAGACTCAAGAGCGAGGCAAAGAAACTCGAAATTGCAGTTGCAAAGACAAACGAAATTATTTTCATTCCAGGTTCCACCTGAGTCCTCCTCCCTGACAACGAACCACTGCTTTATCCTGGAAGTCGATCACGACATCTTCGTGCTCATGCCGGAAGGAGCAAAGGCCACCCAGAGACGGAAGATAATCAGCGTGGCAAATACCTTAAGAGACGATTATCACAACGGAAGAGCTACTATTGAAATCATCGGTTAGGATCTCTGCCCTCTGTCTTTTTCTGTCCCTTACACGACACATGCAAACAAACAAACAAACAAACAACAACAACCGGTTCTTCCGTCGCCGCCGCTCTATCGGCATATGTGACTAGGGGACTATGGGTCTCAAGGGTCCTTTTTACCCAGCTTGGAGCTCAGGGAACAAGAGTCCCTCGGTGAGGTTTGTGGCGCTCCCTCTGTTTAGCAGAGGTGTTCCCGTCCGTCGGACCTGCTAGGGTTGCCCAGTAGTTCCCCAGATGGGCGGGGGACTATCCTGACTCTAAGAACTTCCGCGGAAGCGAGTAGCTCTCCAGTGGTCGAGCGTGAAGTGGCGCGATCCCTCTTGGAGATTCATGTGATCCGTTATTGGCATGGTATGCTTATATAATCTGTCTCACATAAAAACACGCTCTGCCTCTTTCTCACTCAAATACACACACATCCGCATTAGACTCCATTAGAAGTGAAGAGAAGACGAAGAGAGTCATCAGAAACAATTAACAAACGAGAAAAATATTTGTTTATCAAATGAATGACTCCAATCGAGAATTTAAGTTAAACATGACTTTATAACTGACAAAGGGTAGAACAACTGTCAAAACTGACCAGTTGGACACAGCTGTCGAACCCTGAGCATTTTGCTCATAGGTACTTAATTTATATTTATGTGGTCCTTGTTTGATACTTATTGGTAATTTTCCGATTTTAGATGAATTTTCGTCGGATGACGATGTGGCGGCGTTCTTCGATGCCCTAGGCTCGGGCTCCAAGGAGGATCTTGTGGAGGAAGACTCGACAGACGTATGTAAACATTTTCTTATTGTAATGCTGGGAAGTTTTTGGACAAAAATTAATTAACCTACATTCCAGACAACTTGAGAATGTAAGCTAGGTTAAAATAAGCGTGAGATTCGGATCATGATTCAAGGTACATGCTGCAAGCGTGGAGGTACTGCAATGTTGTTAAATCTATACTACTATATAAGTCTGAATATGAACATTCATTTTATGTCTGTCTGTATATCCCGTTATAACACAAGAACGGCTTGACCGATCTTAATGAGAATTGGTGTGTAGTGAGAACACAGGATTGCGCAGATGACAGGCTATATAAAATGTCAGTAAACCTAAATATGTCTAATCAGGACGTAATTAAAAAAAAAACATAAAATTTGGAATAATCATGTATACTAATATATAAATTAAAGGGTTTAGTGTTAAGAGTAAAAAAAAATTGGAAACAGATCTAATAATACTTAATTAAGTAATGTTAATGTTTGAATTTCAACTGTCAGTGCACGTTGTCTCGGTGGGGGACATCGACGCTCATTGGTCCAAATCTAGTTTGACATAAGACTTTTTCCATATCACGAAACAATAATACGCAACCGTCTCCCTGCAGACCTACACCCGAGCGGACGTCTCAGCTGTGTACCTCTACCGCGTGCTCGTCGGGGACGAAATCGACCTGGTCACACTTAACAAGCCTTACAAGCAGAGCCAACTTTCTACTAATGTGAGTTTTGCTTCACTTCTTATTCGTAGTTTTTTTATATTAATATCCGACAAACTGGCTCACGAACCACCTGATAAGTGGTCACGGTCATCAGCAACACCAAAGACTGATGCGTTGTCGGTCACGATATGAGAAGGTAAGAAAAGAAGTAGAGTTAATTTAAATTATTTATTTTAACTTCATTACACGTCTATTATTCGCCGTAGTAGAAAGGTGTCCGGGAGGGGACCGAGGTGTCCGAGGGGGGACGTTGTAAGCAGTCACGCTTCCGTCCCCCTCCAAATGGTACACGTCAAATTGACAGACCTTATAAGTTTTATTAATTTACGAAAGTTTAAGTTTCAGTTATTTACTTACTGCCTGACATATTATACTATAGTATTCTGCATAATTATATACCACCCTCTGTCAAATCTTTGACTGCGAACGCATTTGCGCTTACATTCAGAAATTGTTACTCTTTTATCAGGCATTTTGTAAATAACACGTTAAGTTAGTCTAGTTTTATCCATCTATACTCATAATAACTGATCGTTTTCTGTACATTAAGGATATATGAGAAAAACTATTATAAGGGGCATTTATTAACGCATTAGAACCAAAAATAATAGTTGTTAGAATTGTTGTCTGTTTGTCTATACGTTTGTGCGCACTAACCTCACAAACGGCTTATCCGATTTCATTATGATTTTCACTTATATATTGCAGTAAGCGTCACTTAACATTTAAAGTTCGTTTCATTGCAATATGTTCATAAGTAAAAAGTTATAAAGAGAAAAATCATAACACAATGCAGGCGCTATTTCTAAACGTAAGGCGAAGGTTTTCTGAAGCGAAGCGAGGGCTGTCTGTTAGTTAGAAATATATTTGTTATAACAGTATAATTGCAGAAATTCAGTTAACAGTTTGTTTACTGTTAATGTCCCATGTCCATATTAATTTTTCCAGAACAAAAAGTACTATAGATTACGACCCGTAATATAATTAAACAGTTTTGCGTTCGGTATAGTCTTATATATCTAAAGATTCGCATATTAGAATAAAACTTAGTTTGTAATTGTCCTGTGTTGATTTAACAGATGTGCTGAGGAGTTCTTTAGCTGCTTCTCCTCACTATTAAAGTACCTTCCGAACCGTTATGATTAGATGATTATGGATTTGAATTGAGGCCCTTGTTAATTTAATATTTTCTTCGTTTTAGGATGTGTATATCCTGGATACCCCGTGCTCCGGGATCTACGTGTGGCTGGGCAGCGGAGTGGATGCCGAAGTCAAGAAGAACTATCATAACATTTTTCAGCAATACCTGGACGTGAAGGGGTATCCAGCTTGGGTGAGATGTGATGAACTCATAGTAATAGACATGCACAACG
>PDGT01000151.1:84038-111255 GCA_003671415.1 Megathymus violae | reverse complement strand
TCCGTGTTGCGGGTGGCATGGACATAAACAAATATGACTTTATAAACACCCGTGACCCGAGAACATTTATCAGTCACACAAATGTTAGCCCCAGCTGGAAATGGAACCCGGGAGCCCTCGCTCGGTGGGCAGGGTCACTACCAACTGGGCTATGGGATCGGACTGGGTCAACGTCACAAACACCCATGACTCGAAAGCCAGGATTGAACCCGGGACCTCGTCCTCACCTAGCAGGGTCACTGTCGACCAGTTTACAGGGTCGTCGATTACGAAGTCAAGTGCGGTGTAACCCTAGCACTAACATTCATTTCCAGGTGCACGTGACCAGGGTAGCAGAGGGGAGGGAGTGCAGTACCTTCAAGCAATACTTCCACAACTGGGCGCCCGCCGGCGCCGGCGGCGCGAGCTCCTTCAGTGCTACAGTTTCTGAAACGGGTGAGGGCTTCTTTCATGGTGTATAATTTTTAGTTTACAAGTCTTACACGAAACAAAAAATTGTTGTTCATTTTAGTCAGGCGCTTAACGTGGACCCCAAACCATTCTCTAAGGTGTTCACATCAGTCTTTCGAGTTCTTAAAATATCAAAATGTGTTCTTAAACTCCTGCTGTTAGCTTACATTCTCACTATATATTATATTTATTAGTCTTCTTCAGATGTTAAATCTATACATATAATAAAATTCCTACTGATCGCTTTTTGCACATGAACGATATATGAGAAAAACATTATTACGAGCCTTTATCAACGCAATACTCGTAGAACCAGAAACAATAGTTGTTAGAATTTCTGTCTGTTTGCCTGTGTAAATGTAATGTAGTAAGCGTCACTAAATACTTAAGAGTGTGTTTCATTTCAATCCGTACTTGTTTTATTTACAGTACTTTCCTAGTAGCTATCTCTTACGCGTACCGCTTCATAATACATATATAGTATATATGTATATACACTACATACTGATCCTGTTTTTGTTTTCGAGTGGGGAAAGTTCAAAAGGTATCCGGTGTCGTGAGAGCAAAACCATTTTAGATGGGATTTTTACCGCACTTATCTAATTACATTACATAATTGTACAGAAGGGGAAAATTTGTTTATAATAAATATGAATATTCCCGCAGTGGTGTTGAAGACGTGCGCTCCCGAATTGACTAACGTCTTAACGCACCTGTTTTTGCTATAGTACAGCACAGGAACAGTACCGTCTGCGTGGAAGGTCACCTCGTTTATTCGATTCCCAATAAAGGCGACCTCAGCGACCCAGCCAATTACAGGCCTATAGCGATAACCTCCCTGCTTTCGAAAGTTGTAGGACAAATAATTAATAAGCAGCTCTTAGGGTATTTGGAGGATCACCACCTGATCAGCGATCGCCAATATGGCTTCAGCCAAAGTCCATCAGCTGGTGATCTTCTAACATATCTCCTCCACTGAGATCAGGCTCTAGAAAGCACTGGGGAGGTATTGGCAGTCAGCCTTGATATCGCTACGGCTTTTGACCAGGTCTGGCACAGGACTCTTCTCGCGAAGCTTCCTTGTTACGGTCCACCTGAAAGGTTTTGCAATTGGATAGCTAGCTTTTTATCTGAGCGATATATTAAAATTGTAATTGACGGTACCTGCTGAGACATGGAACTGATCAACGCTGGCGTTACTCAAGGGTCCGTGCTATCTCCTACGCTGTTCATTCTGCATATCAATAATATGTTACAGCAAACTAGTGACATCCATTGCTATGCGGATGACAGTACGGGAGATGCATTTTACACGGGACCAGCAAATATCTCTCGGTCACAAGTGGAGAATAGTAGAATAAAACTTGTGTCAGAAGTCGGGAACTCTCTGGAGCGGGTCACAGAATGGGATAGACTTAATTTAGTCGAATTCAACCTCAAGAAGATACAAGTTTACGCTTTTACCACTAAGAAAACTCCATTTGTCATGGGGCCACAGTTCCAAGGAATAGCGCTTTTTCGAATTCTGGGCGTTGACATCTCGAATGATCTGCAGTACCGGCGTCACCTGGAAGTAAAAGCTAAGTTAACCTCTAAAAAGCTCGGCGTTCTGCACAGGGCGAAGCGATACTTCACTGCGTGTCACCTACTAATGCTTTACAAAGCACAGGTCAGGCCTCACATGGAGTACTAGTCTCACATTTGGGCAGGAGCGCTAAAGCACCAGCTCAGTCCACTTGACGCCGTACAAAAACTCGCAGTCCGAATCGTCAACAACCCACAAATCTGCGACAGACTCGAGTGCTTAAATTCTAGGAGAGACATAGGTTCCCTTTGTCTATTCCACCGGTATTAAATTTGTGAGTGCTCCGAGGAACTGTTCGGTCTGCTGCCCACGTCACCCTTTCATCACCGAACCTGCCGAAGAATGAAGTTCCATCCACACCGACTGGATTCGTGGCATTCTTCCACGGCCCGATTCTCTCGTTCTTTTTTGCCACGTACAAGCAAATTGTGGAACGAACTTGCTTCTGAGGTATTCCCGGAGCTCTTCAAAAAATTGGTTGTTTGTAAAGTTGGTTTCCGGACGATAATTTTACGTGATAATGTCATACGAAAACATTGATCAAAAATTGCATACTTTTATTAATTGTATTGAATTATTATCACTGAATTAATCTCATTTTGTACAATACAAAGAAGTAGTTAATTGAAAATTACCATTTTTTCGAAAAATTTACATTTATTTGCACTCGTTGATTCAAACATTTTTTTACTTAAATTATATACATTAATTACAAGTAACAATGTGCTATGAACAATATATTTACAACTCGTATATGTACATGTGTGATATTTAGGACTTTCCTTGGTCCAGCGCCGTTTGCAGATGTGACGACTAAAAAAAACTAAAAAAAAAAAATTAATTATTAACTAACAACTAAAGCTAGAACAGCCTCACGGGCGCTCCATTTATGTCCACTTACTTTTTGTCAAAGTGATTCTTTCAAACATTTAAATTAGCGTTACTATAATTCCCCATCTAAATTGTTCCAAGACGCTGGTTACTTCTCCGGTGACGCTGAGGAAGTTGCAGCAGCAGCCAAGAAGATCTGCAAAAGCGCTGCCGCTAGGGGGTACATGCCTGATAATGGAGAAGGTGCACTCACTGTTTTCAGGTAGGTTTACTTAAAAGATAGTATTTTATTACGAAGAAGACAGGAAAAAAACATATTCATTATAACAATAATAAATATAATCATTACAATCCATATAGTCCCACTGCTGGGGTTGGGTCTTCTCTTACAATAAGAGGCGTTAAAATCATAGATCGCCACGCTGGCCAAGTGCGGGTTGGGAGACTTCACATACCTCGAGAACATTATGGTGAATTCACAGGTGTACCAAAGTTTTAAGGAAAAGACTCTTTTGCGCCGACACATATATTGGCTACCCTCCAAAGATGCGCGGGAGGGAGGTGGGGAATGCTCATGCATACCGGCGTAGCCTGCTGCATTGGTTATGTGGATAAACCTAGAGGCCTACCCACTAACCAACATCTGACATTGGTTTTGACCCTACGGCCTCTAGGCCTCCATCTGAGGTGACCCTCCTTAGGGAAGAGGGACGCTAGTAAGATTAGTTTATTGCAAACACAAATCTTAATAGCGTGATTCATCTAATTGTTCAATGCCATTTAGTTATTATTAAAGGAACCACATATAAACCGTCAAACGACAGGTTTCCCCACCGATGCGAGTGATACTTAATTTGTAAAACGCACGTCATTTGAAAGATTTCATTTGCGTGCAAGATATGAACTCGAGTCTCTCGTCCGAGAGATCATGTCGAAATTAGACTCACTAGTTCTGCTATAATGTGAGTACTTTAGAGTCGAAATTCTTAAACGATAATTGAATGTACCAGGATATCAGATGAACCAGAAGATGTGACAGAGAACTTGACCACATTGCCAGTCCTGTTCCAGAGTGAAGTGTATGTTGTGAAGTATCAGTATGAAGCGGAGAACGGGGAAGAAGCCTTGGTGCTGTATGTTTGGATCGTAAGTTCTTCAAAGTCGATGAAGTACCGTTACATGTGTGCCACTCTGCTATCCTCCTGGCGTAATATAGTAAAAACTGTATAAGGTGACAATGAAGAGTGAAGCAATACGTATTAATAATATTTAATATTGGAACATTTAAGCGACGCGTTAAAAACGCTCGTGAATGTGAATGATATTAAGTGATCCTGGAAAAAGCGGCAGAAAACTCCAAAGGTATTTGTTTTCCCCCTCATAATTACAGAAAACTCTTCTTACTTCTTATTACTATATCGTAAACTCACGTCCAGGCATTCTCGACTTTAAATCAATCATCTAGTTTGTGATATTTGATAAATCTCAAATCTTTTGGACGTGAGTTTTCAATTTACAGTACGTCAGTTCCGCCAACATACATTTTTACACATCTACCCACGATCGACGTCATCAAGCAAGCCGTGTTTAAGTCATAAAGTGAATATACTAGCATAATTAGTATATAGTTTATGGTTTAAATATTATTTTTTTCGGTGTCCGAAAAAATTAGCACTGTCATCTAGTTCACAAC
Source organism: Megathymus violae (assembly GCA_003671415.1). Lineage (NCBI taxonomy): Eukaryota > Metazoa > Arthropoda > Insecta > Lepidoptera > Hesperiidae > Megathymus > Megathymus violae. Next base: position 106,696 of record PDGT01000151.1, on the reverse strand, counting down.
AACAGAACGCGGTCATTCTCATAGACAAACAGAACTGGATGATATGTCAAAGACAAGAGTACACTGTAAATGTGAGACTAAAACAAATCTCCTTAGGAGTTATTTGCCGTTTATCTCGAGACATTCACGGTAAGGAGATTATAAGGGACAGCGTTCGATGTTTGAAAAATGTGAAGCAGTTTAAAAATTTTCCCAAAGGAAGTGCCGCCTGAAGCGGGTCGCTAATGTACCGTACTTAGCAGCGCCATCTACTAAGTAAAAGTACAGAGAAAAGAAATGGCAACATCCGTTACTTCTCTTTGCGGAACGCTGATACGTGGCTATATAAGTGCGGGAGCGCAGTGAAAGCGGTTATTTTGATCGCGGTCAAGCTTGCGTATACAGCTCTGCGAAACGCATAGTTTAAATCACGTCGCGATGAGTTTAAACGAATTATGTAACAAGTTTGTCAGATTACCAAACCAGTAGCCGATTGCTGGATAGTCTTCCTCTCATGTCTACTATAACTGATAGAGCGAATATAAATGGCTTAAAACTGGTATACACAGGGGGCTCAGGCCGATGCGGCCAGCAAGGCATCTGGACTAGCTCTCGCAGCGGAAATCGAAAAGGACCTAGAGGGGAAACCGACTACCGTGAAGGTGCCGCAGGGCAAGGAGACCAAACACTTCTTGAACATCTTCAAAGGTATCCTGTAAATATTTGAATTATTAGCGTGATAAAATGAATGGTTCGTTAACATAATTTTTTTTGGTAATTACAGGAGTTTTTAATGGTGATCGAAATGCAGTTGACGAATTCTTTAAAGAAATTATTTAAACTTTGTTTGATGTCGCGTATAATATATAATTATTTGGAACTAAGTTTGCTTCACTGTATCACTTTTTCACTTGTGCCTACTGAAAGTTTTTTAGTATAAATAAGTAGCGCCCTTTTACAAACTTCTCATACATAATATATTGTTTTCTGTAATTTTATTGTGTGCTGAAAATTAATTATTTATTAATTTATTAAAAAATAATTCTTCTCTTTATATTTAAAAATAACATATAACTTTAATAGGCATATTATATAGTGACACTTACTTAGCAAGCGCATAAAAATAAAAAGACTGCAAGTGGATAAAAAAGGGTACCTTTAGAAAAACAAGAAAATGACATATTTCAACAACACACTGTTATATTATTATATTTAATAGTGCAATTCTGTAACAAAATAATCAATATACCGACAGAATAAATATTAACTTATATAAATTTTAGTTCTATCTTTCTTACCTTCTTGTAATTTCGTGGCCGACAACGCACTAGTGATATCATTGGTTTTACTGATGTCCATGGGCAACGGTGACCACTTACCATCAGGTGGCTCGTCTGCTCGTTTGTCGGGTGTTAACATTAAAAAAATTAACAACAAAACAACCATTCGGATTCGATATTCGCCCAGAACTTAGTTGACAACAGTTGACCAGCGCCATCTTTATTTATACATTATTTAAGTGAAAATAGATACTTTTAAGTAATTTTTATTTTGAAATTGTTAATAATTATTTTTAAATATTTAATTAATTTCGGAAATCATGCCATAAAAATGTATTATTACATATTTTATTTTAAGTTTTGTCAAACTAAGCATGCTTAATAATTAAAAATTAAGAAAATAAAAACTGACAATTGTAGGTAACCTGGCCATTCTTCTCGGAAGCAAGGACACTGAATACAAACCAGAGAACTTCAAGAACTCCTATAATGAAGATGGCATCCGACTCTTCAGGGTAAGAAAACTACAAAAAAATATTCTAGTAATTTTTACATTCCACTGTTAAATGGTGTTTTTAATTTAAGGGTAATGTATGAAAACGCAAAAGCTACTATAACAGAATAACGGCCAATACTGAGACCACATTAATTAACAATACCACTGCCATGTCTTTTATATCGAGCACCACCTACCACCACCTGACATCACCTTGCGCTACCTCAAACCATAATCTTTTATAATCGTCTTGCATCATGCATCATCTTGCAGCATCTTGCACTCAAAACCATCTTTCACTATAACTTGTACCTCCTCGTGCAACCGCCCTATTTGCACTATAATCACCGACATATCATCAGAAATGCCAATTCAGTGTTTCAACTCAAAACACTTTTGGTCTAACTACCGACCGCCTTCTAAAATCAATCTTGAAGTATAATAAACTTAGCATCCTATCCTCTTTTATTTTAAACATTGGACAAACGACCAAAGGGGCCATTAGATGGTAATGTTTATTAAATATTCATAACACCAATTATCACATTATATCACATGAAGCGAAAGTACCCGATCTATACTAAGCTGTGTCGTGCAGAACTCGGCGACCTCTAACAGGAAGACCATTACATAGCACAGTCCGTTGGTACCACATTTCGCCACGGACAGGGGAGATTGACTACGACATATGGCAACATTCCATTATACGTCAAGCGAGACACGAAACCTGAATCACGCTATAGAAATTTTCTACAAAGTTCGCATATATACATACAAGTGTCAAATGATCGCTCCCCAATTATCTGACTAGTAAAGAGTAGGGATGTTATATAAATGAAATTTCGGATCTGGATATGGATACGGGTATATGAATATTTTACCGGTTTCGGTTATGGTTAGGGATATCAAATTATTCCCGATTATTTTAGATAATTTTGCTTACGAATATTAGATAATTTAGGAATCTCAAAAAATATGCAATGTATTGACAAGGTAACATTTTGACTTTAATTCTAGGTATTATCTGGTTTACAAACAGAACAAAGAACAATAGCCTTAAACATTTAACCACAAAAATTGTCTAAAAATGATAGTTAAGGAGCTAGTGCATCAGTTCGACCGGCGAAGACCTGTTACAATCATAAACATAATACGCTAATATATTAAACTCTATGGTCATTTAGACTCTGCCCGTATGCAAAATTATTCAAAACTTTTTTATCGCTTTCGGTTAAGGGTACGGAGCTCCATAACATCCGCGTATAGAATGACATCTCCCTTCGCTACAAACTCAAATCCTTGTAACTCAAAACCTTTGTGCGCAGGTGGAAGGAACTCAGCCAGGTGTCGACACGCGATCCACCCAGCTGCCGGAGAAAACCGACATGCTGCAGGACGACGACGTGTTTGTGCTGGAGACACCGAATGTTGTGTACGTGAGGATAGGAAAGGTGACGTCACAATAATCAAATATGCATGGAGCTCAGTTGAGTGAAGCTGTCCGCTCAGAGGGTTCCAAATTGAATTCATCGACTAATTGAAAAGATGGAATCTGTCTATAATCTATAGATATATAATAGAATTCCAACCGATCGCTTTCTGTAGATGAAGGATATATGAGAAAAACTATTATTAGGGAACTTTATTAACGAACACAAAACAATAGCTGTTAGAATTTTTGTCTGTTTGTCTGTGTGTTTGTGCGCGCTAATCTCAGAAACGGCTTAGCCGATTTCGTTGTGGTTTTCATTAATGTATTGCAGTGAGCATCAGTTAATACTTAAAGATTGTTCCATAACGACCTGTGCAGCGGGGGCAGTTTGTTAGCAGATTAAATATGTATTTATTGTTACACGAACTTAACGATACTAAATCAACAATGAACTAGTAGGGGATTTATTTCGAGCTGATTCACACACTACATACAATATTTTTTGATCTTCAAACGGCTGAACAGACTATCTCGAGAAAACTGTCGATCAAGTAACCTTTCAACGAACTAAAACTGAATGAGAGTCCGTTCATTCGGGACGGTCGAGACAGATGTACAGAAAACTAGAAATTTATAGCATCACTTTGTTGGTTTTGAAGGTTGAAAATTGATTGTTATTAATCCATACGCAAATGATATATCTATATCTGTCCTACTTGTAAATCTATTGTGATTTTCGTGTGTCTCGAGATAACTCAAGAACCGCTCGACCGATCACAATAAAACTCGGTGTGTAGTGAGAACGCGTGGTTGTGCAGTTGATGGGCTATATAAAATCTAGATAGATTTTCTATTATATATTTCTATATAAATCCGTAATGTCTATCTGTCTGTACATTTCATTTTTTGTTAAATTACATGATAAATATTCGTTTTACGACACACTGACATCGATTTGACCATTTTGAAAGTTTTTGTCTGTCTGTCTGTATGTACCGTTATAACTCAAGAACGGCTCGACCGATCCAACCCGAACGAAGTCGATCGGGGTTGCTAGTGTTTAATAATTCTGTTTCACATTGAACACATTTTTTTGTTATACAGATAAAAAGGCAGGGGCCTTATCATAAACTACTGCACAATTAAAACTTACCTAGTAATTGCCATGTGTTCTTTTAAAAGGTGTCCTGAGGAGCAACTCCTTTCGTCGTTTCTTCTCCTCAATGTTAAAGCACCTTTTCGAAACGGTACTAGAAGCAAAAAATGACGTGCATAAGTGCGTTTACAGAATTGTCAAATGATAAAAAAAATTTCATTGGACCTATTTTCGGGAAGCAAAATGAAGTAGGGTTAAAAAAAAGTTTTATAAAATTAGTCCGGTTCGACAGGAATCAGATCCTGCGGAGCGTGACGCAGCCCTGAGCTTCGTGAAGCTGGTGATAGGTGATAAGAAAGAGCTAGTGGAAGTGCAACAGGGAGAAGAACCTGAAGAGTTCTGGGCGGCCTTGGGTCAGTATGATCTTATTTTTAGACTACATTCGGTAAATAAGCAGATTGGCTGCATATTGATAGGTGACCGGCACAAATCCACCCCACCTTTTATTAACCTTATGTGACTACCTGCCAAACGAGGAGTCCCGGGTTTGAGTCCCGCGTGGCGGAGATGTTTATGTGACAGACAAATGTGGGTTGTGATTGTTGATTTTAACATTTAACTGACTCTTTATATCATGAACACATGTTGAAATCTTTGATTTATTTAGGTAAAAAATATTTCTTGAATGAATTAGTACTATCATTAAGCTGAAATGATACATAGCCCAGTGACTTCTTGGAGGAGGGAACTGGAGCCATTAGCGCTGTTCGGCAAAATGTATCACTATCGGGAAAGTTTAGTGTCAATTAAGAGATGCCATAAATAATAAATAAACGCTATTTTAAATACCCACAGTATCAAAAATGAACAATTGGTATTCTAAGTTTGCATTAACTAACTTCCAATTCCATCACTCAAGACTATTGAGCCCAAACTCGATGGATTTACTTGGAGGCATTCGAGGGTGCCACCTGCGAGGTCCATTATCAGACCAGCTCAATGATACCATGTTGCTGTATTTTCAACTAACTCACATACACTATTCCACAAGATTCATGATGCTACAAGAACTAAAAGTGATCGCAACTCAAATTCCTTAATTTTATTACATGATTACAGCTTGGCCTACTAGAAATATGTTAAAAAAGGGTTCAATTAAATTAATTACAGGAGGGGCCCCTGAAGAAAAGAAAGACGCGTCAGACTGGCGTCTGACTGTCAACAGGCGGGTGACAACCCCTCATTCCCTGACCGCCGTTATTGTCACCGCCGCTGGCAAAATCAAGTTTGAAGAGCTGCCTCCGCGCTTCACTCAAGAGGTTTCATCCCATTAAATACTGTAATGTATATTCAACCAAATATAAGTCCGATGAGCAGCGCCATCTTATATCAGTTTCCTAAAAATGTAATCTATAATCCTCATGGTTTATATGTATTTTTGTAATAATCATTCCATATCATGGGTGCCTGAGAGTTTGTACTCGTACACAAGTTTATTATTAATACAAAAAGTTCACATGACTTATAAAAAAAGTTTCCGACGAACGTATTTATTAAAAAAACGCTGTACAGTTGCGTGATTCAAAAACACCAAAAAGCAGTGGCTTACATTTCTCGACATATTTTATCTCACATTCATATTCGTTACTATAATAATTAAATGTTCACACACTCTAAATTCTGCAGTAAGACTCTTCTGTTGCTCGTAGCGTGGATGGCGACAAACATGACAAAACAAACACCCATACAATAATTAATTATTCTGACACATAAATGTGTGGCTCGACATCGAACTCAGGACCATCGCTCGTCACTGCACAGACAGTATATTTGGACTACAGAGTCGTGTATTAGAGGTTAATTTGAGATGACGCTGTAAAAAATGTATACCTGATGTATGAAATTAAAAATATACGTAACTTTGTAATTGGTGTGAATCATTGGTAGTATCTTACGCATTTGGGCTATAAAGATTAAAATCATATGTTTGTGCACATCTGCACTACTGTCCCTTATACACATTAGGTAAGTAGGATTGCTCATCTCTATCTTACCCTTTCTTTCGTTGTAAGTTAGGCACTGCTCTATATCTGCCTATTCTTTCACTCATTCTCGTTCTCTTTCAGTCTCTTTACTTTAGTAGTGCTGTCAACTTTATCAAGGGCTGTCTTCTCTTTCTCAGGACCTGTCAGATGACGGGGTGTATATCCTGGACGCCGGTGAGGAGTTGTATTTGTGGCAAGGGAACAAAATTCCAGAGAGGGTCAAATCTAATAGAAACAGGATTATTGAGGTATGAGTGTAATAGAAGTTCCTCAACTTCAAATCAACCCTGAGGGGTATTTGTCCTACACTTCGGTGGAATCAGCGAATCAGACGTCTTAAACTTCAACATCCCTCAGGATCTTTTCTAATATTTATTCTAAAAATAAAATAAATATTTTTAACTAATAAGATTCCATCGACTGTACAGAGTAATGTATCATCGCTTACTATACAGATTACATCGGCAGTACAGAATAATGTATCGTTTACTATACAGATTAATATATTATTTTTTTAACCGTGTACCAGGAGTACATAGAAGACGACGGGTTAGACAGGAGCGTGGACTCTGTCATCGTGGTGACGGTTCAGCAGGGCAGCGAGCCTCACGTCTTCAGGAAAGTGTTCCCAAGCTGGGACAACGATATGTGGAGCGTAAGTTGATAACGTCTTATCACTGAGCTTGTTTATTCGCCGTAAACACCGAGTACCACCGCTGGGCTTGTCTCCTCACACAGTAAGTGGCCAAGTGCGGGTAGTCAGACTACCGACACCTTTACAATTTTATGGAAAACTCTCAGGTATGCAGTTTCCTTCAGCGAAGCCGGTAAATAATTTTCAATACGCACATGTGTGGGCGACCTACTGAACAGGATCCGCAGTTCTGTTCAGATTTTGTTGATAGAAAAAGATTCTTATATTTATAGGAATTTGGGTTTTCCAAAACAACGTATGCATCGAGACAGTTTTCGCCAGTGATCGTTTATTTTATATTTGTTGTCAATGTGGCCAGCTATATACAGACAATAAAATTATAGTTATAGTAAAGAAATTATAGACAATAAATGAACTCGGAATACCTATGTCAGTAGGTACACTAAACTACTGTTTATTTCAATCAGGAGACACTTGTGAAGGCTCAAATCTTGTAGCTGATACCTACGAATTTCTCCCTGATTTTCAAGTGTAAATTCAAATTTAAAATCATTTAATCACTTCGGTGTTTTGTAAATTTACACACTTATGAATGTAATTTTTTGCTCCTACATCCGTTTAGAAACGTTGCTTTAACATTGAGAAGAAACGGCGAATAAAACTCCTCAGCACAAATGTTGAAACATCATAATAGCAATTACAAAGTTTTAAGCTGCGCCGAAACGGTTGAGGCGCTGTTATTTCGAGGCGTCATTGTATAGTAAAGATTCTCTAGCCCTCTGATCATACGATTCTTTGAAATAAACCACATGGTAAAATTCGCACAACTACACGAGGTAAAGTAAGCGAGCCGCGGTAAGCAGTGTTGTGCTTAGTAGTTCGCGACCGGGAACGCTCAACTTATGTAGTTTGCAGCTCCCTCGGGATACATTGTCATAACAATAGTAATTAATCGTAATTAAAGTGGGAATAATAATTTAATTTGTACTTTTTAAGTGTAACTAAGACATTTTAAAAGCGTCATTGGTAAAGCCTTGTACAACAAATTTAAAACTTGTTTGCTTTGGGGTGCTGCTAATGCCAATTAATTTTCTTTTTTTCAGAACCAATCATCCTACGAAGACATCAAGGATCAAACCAAAGCGGCCAATTCAAAGTAATAAAAATACAACTATTTACACAACAAAGAAAGTACAGCTAGTAATTAAAGAAATAAGATTAGACTGTGACAAACTCTTTCACACGAAGATTTAAAAAACATAAAAAAGAAAAAAAAAGAGAATTTCAAAGTATAACAATAAATTTTAAAGAACAAGGGAATTTCAAAAACTTACGAGGTTTTAAGGAATACAAGAGAATTTCAAGAAATGACAAGGATTTTTTTAAGAAATAAAATGGATATTCAAGGAGATATATAAATAAAGCCATGGGGGAGAACATGTATTTACAATAACATGACAGTTGTTATTAGAGAAGCGTGTACCTGTACTAAGAGCGGGCGACACTGACATAGTATGCTAAGCGGCAGATCGACAAACAACAAGACAATTGACCGTTGCAAACAATCGTAATTAATATAACTAATTTTTAATATTGTTAAATAAATGAGAGAACATACTTTTTGTATTAAAAAAATTTGAACACCGCTTTTATATTGTAAAACAACCATTGTAAAGCAATTTATATTGTATTTTTATTATATGAATAAAATACATATAAAGCATTTATAATTTATTTTTTAATTATTTATATTTATGCTAGTATTCAGCTTTGAAACATAAACTATCCCATTGGCAGCAACAATTATGACGGGCGACAATGCAAAATATTTTTAATAACTATTAAATTCCGGGAAAATATTATACAAATATATCACCGCCGCCCCCCTCTACCCTGTTTTTATCGAAAATAAGCTAAAACATTAGTGAAATACGGCGTAGTTCAACCAACTTTCAACCAGGTCTAAATTTCCTTCAACCGCAACGCGTGACAAATCAAATGGAATAAAATTTCTCACCCGCGTGACACGAGTCGTGTCAGACCGAATCCCAGTTGACAGGCATTTTAAAATAAAACACAACAGTGTATTTGTATTCTCCAAATCTTTATTCAATAAATATACACAATATAATACAAACAATCTAAGTTAGGGTATACCTTTATACCCCTTCTGTTTGTCAACAGATTTTCTTTCTCTTTCTTTTGTTCGGTAAGTAGCTGTTGACGTTCAGAAATTTAAGTAGGCTTTATATATTATATATGATGTATGTATATATATAATGTATGTGTCCATGTAAAGGACACATTTTTTTGTTTTGGGATTCAATATATTTTGTATCACATCTCATGCCAAAATGACTAAAAATATTTAACTAGAGGTTTTCCCGAAGCAATACGAGGGCCGTACTGAATGAAATAAAAAAGGCAGCCTTATCACTAACCAGCGATGCAACCCAGGCGACCTGAGGATACAAATTTATACATGCATCAGTGGCCCGCCCCAACATCGTTCGGCATCAACAAGTAATTATTATGTCATAGGCCCTATGACTGGAATAATGTACCTTTGCAATGGTAAGAGAATTTTTCAAGGAGATGCAGTGGTTCCGGATACTATTCTCAACATACAAACTCACAAAATCACTCTATCTTTATAATATGATACATAGATAGATATACTACAATCAGGTAATATACATTTATTTTAAGATCACATGATCACCTTGTTTTGTTTTTTCGCAAAAATTCAATAATTCTAACCAGCAATACATTGGTTTATAATCTGAACCAAATTGCTATTTTCTAAAGCCGCTGCGACTCTCTCTTTATCAGCCAACTGCTTGTTAACAGCATGTTCTGACATGTGAGTGCCTTCCGAGACCTCCACGGACACCTTGAACCTGCTCGGCAGAGCTCTCAGCAACTGGACCCTGATTGACAAACCTAGAAATATACAACATAGAATGTAAACTTTAGTCCCAACTGGATTGTATTTAGACCTTTGAAATCTTTTGCTTAAACCCAACAGCGAGGCCTGCCAGGTCTCTACTGATAATTATAGAGATCTAAAGAATTCAGATCCATTTTATTTTTAACACTCACTACCGCTTTGCTTCAGATAACTTATGCCTTACTTTAACAAATCATAGAAACATGGTAATATATTATGCTGCACGCATTTTATTTACCGACCTTGTAATAGAACATCCATATTCACGTTTATTTCCTATCCCGCGCAAACAGATCCATTCCCCGGGATAAAAAGTATCCTAGATTATGACCCATTTTACAAGCTACTAAAATGCTAAGTATCACCGAAATATGTTCAGTTGTTTTAGAGTGATATGTGGTCAGACACACAGAGAGTTGGACAAAAATTCTAAAAAATATTACTTGACATCTACATTGATAACAAAATGTCTTCCAATAAAATAACGCATAGAATTCATTATTCCCATACACAACATTCAATTCTGTTACTAAATTATTATTAGTATAAATGCTGCTTGTCACTTCAGTTGTAATAAACACACTGAAAACCAATGTCACTCAATATTATCAGGCTCTTGTAAATATTTCATGTTAACATTGTTGCCATCCATCCATCCATCCATCCATCCATCACCTGAATTAGCCTAATAAATCACCTTATTTATTTATCAAAACCGTATGAAAATCCACTAAGTGGTTTTGAGAAAATGGTTTTTGGACACACAGAATCTTGGTACTACACTGTTTTCAGTGGCGTGTTAGCAGAAAGGTGTCTTTGATAATTCAACTTCTGATCACTTTGATTAATATTATATTCAAAGAGAATATTTGATTCATAGAGATAGAGATATCTTAATATTTAAGATTAGGTAACTGGAGCCATTATCATTTTACTAACAAAGAAGCAGCCTACCCCAACTTCATTTTCGTTGAACGATTATCTTTATATCTTATATTTTTGCAGATATAATGTTAGTATGATGTACAGTAATTTGTATATAGTACAAACAAAGTAAATATCGTCACTACTCTAGGCTACATATAGATAGATTTATAACCTACGTCCATTCAGAATTAAGTACCTTTTAAATAGTAAAAGATTTTTTTATATAGGTGAGATTACCATCCGCATGCACACAGATTTACAAAATTCTCAATCTCTCTGTATAATATTAGTATGGAATTCAAGTATAAATTGTTATTATTCATATTTTGATAACAATTATGTTTGTTTCGTCAATAACATGACAGAATATTTGCTGAAACAACTGATTATACTACATTTTTTTTTTCCTTCAAAACACTTGTATTTTTTATGCTTAGAAGATAATAATTACCATCAACTCGTTGAAGAACTTTTCATAACAACTACAGTGAATCTATATCTCCTTCATATTCTCACAACAGATGTAAAAAATAAACCTCAAAAGAGAGTAAAAACTAATGTTAATTTGAAAAAATAGTTTACTAGACTCTCTCTCTATCTTTTATTGCAAAAACAACATAATAAAAAAAAATCATACACCATTTACTGATCAGCCCATGCTGTGCCATTGTTTAAAAAATATATAAATATACATAATTTTGCATTTTTGGCAGCTTTAATAACAAAACTAGATTCTACTTAGCAGTGTTATTGCCATGAGAAACAGTACAATTGTGGTGAGCTTTTTACTGCTACTGTTTATTAGTATATTGACAAAATTTTAGCAACAGGGAGTTAGAATTCAATGCAGAGATTCCAGAAGTGGTCGGTATCGACTCCTGGGGCATCAGTTTCTTAGGAGTCGCCATAAACGATAGCTGATTTTGGCAGTCCACAAGATTTTGGACCTCTATCGACCCATATCGATGTATTTAGTTTTTCTTTTTCAAACTTTCAATCAATCAATGGATAGTGGTGGATTTTTAAAGTAATTTGGCTATGGAGGTCTGAGGCTTCACTTCATTATGGAAAAGGAATGTCTTGCCCAAAATAGTTTACGAATCCCTGGTTAAATGGGACAAATACGACGTTGACGACCTCGTAGCCCAGTTGGTAGTGACCCTGCCTGCCGAGCGTGGGGTCCCGGGTTAAATTCCCGGCCGGGGCAAATATTTATGTGACAGATAAATGTTTGTTCTCGGGTCATGGGTGTTTGTGATGTGACAATTGTGTATGTCCATGCCACCCCCAACACAGGGATTCCTAGTGCGTGGGTGTGAGTGTGTGAACGTTTATTTTATTTTTATTTTATTTTTTAAATATAGTCACGTAAAGATGTCTTACCAATCAGAGTAGCCATACTGCAATGAGGTATCGTTGGAGTGAAATTGACGTGCACCATATTTTTCTTATTATCGACTGTGATATTCCTTTCTTCGACAACTCGAAGCTCTTCCAACGTGAGCGGATGTTCTGGGTCATTTATATTACGTATCAGATCGAATACTTCTCTTGCATCAAATTCATCCTCCACGTCTTCATTGGTATCATCGGATGTCGTGACGCGTTCCAATTCCTTCTCGTACACATGCGGATTCAGGTTATCAGCTATTTTTGTCATTTTTATAGAAGTTACTGAAATATAAATACAACAATTCACAAGTTACGAATGACTGAAATTCTCAAAACGTGAAACAAATACGTTATTATACTGCCATCTATGAAAATAAAGTACTGTTTTTAAAAATTGTCTTGATATTGACATTGACAGTTTAGTAAGTGTTCACAAATTATTGACTTAGACAAATCAAAAACGTCGTAAAGTTATTGTTCAATGTTAAGTGCATCTTTATATGTCATGTATAAGTCGTAAAAACTTAAAAAATATTTTTATATATACATAGTAGTGAAGAAATTTAGTAATCTGAACCATTTTTACTCTCCATTTTGTCTACAGATTACAGTACTGTAATATGATTTAACTTTAAAATAAGATTGAGCATCATCAAATGCAAAAAGTTATTGAATTTATTAACAGATACTGTAATAATTATCAGTTTCCAAACTGATAAAATACGTCAACGTTATGTCAATTTCATATGTAACGTCAAGACAAGTACCTAAAACGAGATTCGATCAATACGTCCTGTAAAGATTTTCACAATTTGATTTTATTATCAGCTGAAGGGCGTAGCAAGTTAGCGGTTTTATACAGGAGCAAAAGAGTAAGTGGCATATTTATAATACTTTATTTTTATAAAAAGTTGATATAAAACTAATAATTTATTTCCCCTATGCAATATCGACCGCTCATACGATGTAACTTTCTTAATACGACGTGATAAGAAATTTAACAATTAAAAAGAAACGATATTTTGTTAGAGATCCCATCATCTTGTAATTATACTAGAGAGACAAACTAAATAACAGTGATTAAAATCTTCTCTAAAACAGAATTGTCTGAATAATTATTTTTCTTCTTCTATTCTTCTTCTTGTTAAAGATATCAACCTCATTGTTACATCAAACAAGTATGTGAAGTGCATGAGAATTTTTTCTTTATTCATCAGAAAAATGGCAGGCGATCCGTGGGTAATCCAGCCACATGAGCATGTCAAGTTTGCAGAGCACTTCAACAATCTTGGTCCCATCAACGGGACCCTCACAGGAGAACAAGCTAAGAGGTTCATGCTGCAGGTAAAATCACTCCTTCGGCTTCCTATGTACATTAAGCTCCTCAACTAATGAGTAGAAGCAGTTACCTAATAGTAAATTAAATGATACTAACTCCAATAGAAGTGTCCTGGCGCCATTATCTCGGCCATTGTTCAGTAGGATGTGCCACGTGTTTGCAAGGTAGCTATGGAGTAATAGATGAATGGAGTCCTTTTGGAACAAAATAACATAAATATCCAAACTCTGATATAATTCATGTTGAAGAAATACTTAGTGGCTAATACTAGTGGATAATAGTGGCTAATCTGCCCTTAAGCCCAAGTCAACCTCTCCTGCTAGTGGTTCAGCCTATTGAACAACAGACAAGGCTATAGAGATTTGACCCTTCTGTTGGAGGTCACTTATCTTTGCATCAACCAGTTTTATCCAGATTTAACTCATGCGATGTAGTTCTTTAACAGTCAGTCTATGTTTCCGCCTTCCTAGAATCAACCTTGAAAGGTTTGTCACATGCTTCTATTGGAATTGGAGACCAAGTAATTTTCCTGCTTCCAACTTTGCCGGCAATGTGTCAGTGGTAAAGACATCAATGGGCAACACTAACCGCTATTTCCATAAAAAACTGCGACAAGTACGTTAGGAATAATTTCATGTTAAAAATGTAATTGTTATAGCTGGCTTTGAAATACCCTCATGTGTCAGCTGATATAGAAAAGCTCTCTTATGGCCCCGTGGAAAATTAGAGTCGTGGTTATCGGATCAGGGATACATCTGATTGATTTAGTAGCATATATAACTTACAGGTTTTTAACTGAACTCTGTAGTCTCAACTGAATTTGATAGCACACTTTATAGTGACTGTCTACCGGGTAAGGGTTCGGAATGCAAAAATAACTTCCAAATATTTCCAGTCACAACTGCCGCCCCCGATCCTCGGTCAGATCTGGTCTCTAGCTGACACCAATGCCGATGGGAAACTGGATCTGAAGGAGTTCTCCATCGCTTGCAAGGTGAGACCCTTTCACATTTGCCTCATTATTTTTGGTGACAATGCAGCAAAATTTAAAATGTTAATTAAACTCATTACAATAGTTACTTGCCTATATTTAATACTGTTATTATTCTGCAATAGACATTGAATTTGTTTTGATTTCCAGATTATCAATTTAAAGCTACATAATATTGAGATACCAAAGACTTTGCCACCTTCTCTGCTCGCATCTTTGAGTCCAACAGGTGAGAGATTCATATATATTAAGATAGATGGCATTCAGTCTATTATGTGACAGGAACTCCACTCCCCTTCTCATGGTCAAACTGCTTTACAATAGACCAGGAAAATAACCAGTCCAAAGAATCGAGGTGAATATTGTTGGACTCCATAGCACATAGCTCAATACTGACATTACTTATGTTTACTGTTAAGATTCAAATAAATATAATATTAATTAATTAAAATTTATTAAACAATTCATTTTGTACATGAGCTATATTTTTTAAAATCACATTTAAAATTTAATAATATTAAAAACAATACATATCTATTCATAATTTCAGGAACCAAACAACAATTCCCACCTCCAAAACCTCCAATCCCGCCTATGCCCTCAATGCCCCCGATGCAGCAACCGTTAATAAGTGGTTTGCCAACCAGCCAACCCATGGCGGCTAGCAACCAGTCGCTACTAGGTGATTTTGGCAATCAACCTCTGATAAATACAGCTCCATTGATCCCACCGATGAAACCACCCATTCCTGATTTAATATCTGGTGTGAAACCTCCGCAACCAATGACCAGTCAACCTTTGATGGGTCAACCGCTTATTCCCGGCTCCACGCCACCAATGATTCCGCCGCAACCAGTGGTACAACCATTGATAAGTACGTCACAGCCGCTGATTACATCACAACCGTTAATGCAACCCATGACGTCCGCGCAACCATTCACGGCAACCCATACGTTAATGAGCTCAACGCAACCACTAATGAGTTCATCGCAACCATTGATGAGCTCAACGCAGCCATTGATGAGCTCAGCGCAACCATTGATGAGCTCAGCGCAACCATTAATCGGCTCTACGCAACCGATTATGTCCCAACCTATGATCCCTAATCAACCATTAACCAGCGCACAATTAATTGGATCGACGTCAGTTCAACCTCTCATTAACTCTACTCAAAGTCAGCAAACAATGATCAATACGTCAACGGTACCATTGGTTGGTCCGACGCCACTGGTTCCCTCCTCCCAGCCCCTCCCATCTGGTACTACGATTGCATCGCTAGTTAGCAGCCCCCCACAAGGGATGACAACCACCGTCGCCATGGTTGCTGGACAACCAGTGACGTCGACCCCCATAGCACCCATCAAGAGTGATTCGTTTTCAAAACCCGGTAGGTGTAATGTATTGAGGGATACAAATTTTTATACATTTTCAATAATAAAAAAACAGTTTTAAATTTCATTAAGATTCTGTTTATCGTAAGCATTTGGTAGAATTAAGTAAGTTCGTGGTTGGGAATTGAATGGGTGACTCCTAGTGGCTTAATTTGGTGACCGATTTCGTACCTTAGAGGACGCGGAAGTTGCTGCATTGGCATTTGATTATTGAAGGCCTGAGGTGCACTCAGAACTTCCAACTCGAGTTGCTCATATCTGATGCTGCACCGTGGTCGAATTCAAACCGACGCTCTTTGAGACATGTGTGTTGCAGAAAGAAAATGAGATGCAGTAATTTTTTTTATTCAAAGGTTCTCTGGTTGGATCTGTTGCGACCAGCCCTACTGAGATGCCGATGGGGGTGGTGAGCCCTCCACCCGTGGAGTGGGGTATACCTCAGCCGCAGAAACTGAAGTGAGTGCGGTTGCTTTAAGCTATAATTGTCCTATGGCTGGACTCCAGTTTCCTGTCATAACGCGAGGAGATACAACTGATCATTAAGTGTGGACATAAGGCCATATTGACAGTCATACACATTTGAGAACTTCTTAAAGAACTGTCAACTATGCAGGTTTCCTCGTATAGGTTGTATTCTGGACGCTGTACGGGAGTCCTGATTGCACCGCTATGGTTTTTTGGTGCAAAAGACTCCATCATTAACACACCAACCGCCTCTGCTAGTGCACCCTGCTGAACCACGGACGAGGCTATGTAACGGTCTCTCCTGTTGGAGGTCATAGGGCTCTGCCATCCAACTCAACGATGACAAAGCTCTCTAGCTACCATCCGCCTTAAGTCAACCGTAAAATATCTAAGAAATTTGGCAGCTTGATAAAACATTTACAATATAAATATGGCTTACGAGTAAACTATCCTCGCTTCGGCTTGAAATTTCCCCGGGAATAGATCCACTTCTCAGGATGATAGGTATCTTATATTATGACCAATAATATCGATTAGGAATAGGCCAAGAATAACTTAAATATGTTCAGCGGTTACACTGTTATATGTATGTGCACAGACAGAGAGACAGATTATACACAAAAAATATACTTAGGCTAACGTACAGATTCGAACCCGATACAGTTACATAATTAGTGTAACCGTAAAACTAACTAGTGCCAACCTGTTTGTGAAAACGCAAAAAATTATTTCGCATAAACTTACGTTGTTCACTACACACTATGAGGGAAGTCTTCGCTTTCGTTTTCGAGATGCAAAAGACCGGTGGGAGGCTCTACCCTCTCATTCATATTGATATCTGGGTTTAACCGACCACCCTACGCCTTTTTCGTCAGTTAAACAATCCTCGGAAAACAATAGAACAATACATGACGCAGGTAATAAAGTAAACTGTGTACGCGATATTCGGCCTTTGGCACAAGAATTAAGGCGAGGGTCGCCTAATGTGCTCGAGGTATTTCTTAACATTGTTTTTCGCTAATCTTTTGCAACATTGCAAATTGAATGAGTCATATATATACATACATGAACGGCTGCCAACCAGTGCGTTCCACAACTGTTATTAATAAAAAAACTGAATGCATTATATTTGTGGTCAACAAAGTCGACTCAATCCGAGTAATCCCGAAGCGACCGTTCCGTTCACGCCCACAAAGCGTGTTGATGATGCGACCGCATCCCCACCCCAGACCTGTTTATGTCCCAAATATGTTTGTTCTTGAATCGTGGGTATTTGTGACGTCATATTTGTGTACGTCCATGTCGGCCGCGAGCCAGGGAGCTCTAGTGTGTGTGTGTGTGTGTGAACGTTAATGTTTTTCATCAAAAATGTCTTCCGTTCTCCACCAGGTACACGCAGCTGTTCAACGCGACGGACCGCACCAAGAGCGGCTCGGTGTCCGGGGCGCAGGCTCGCTCCATAATGCTGCAGTCGCGGCTGCCGCAGCAGGCCCTCGCCCAGATCTGGGCGCTCGCCGACTTGGACTCCGATGGGAAGCTCGGTGAGATTATAAGATCTTATAAAACTTCGTAAGATATGTTCTCGGCACACGTTATGGCCCGTCATTTGCAACACTCGCTGGAAAGAATCGGAATACAATACGAATCCATCTTCTACTAACATATAAATTCTTATTGACACAGCCTTTCCACCCTAAACTATATCTTTATTAAAGAAATCTAATATTAACTTAAAATTTAAAATATGATTTTGAATATAATTTTTTTTTTAATTTATATGACTTATAAATATAGATCGGATAATCGAGTATTTATTTACTTAAATTTAAGTAAACGAAATAATAATATGGACCTACCTTTGGGTATCCGAAAATCATTGGTCGTTTGAAAATCTTGAGATAGCCCATATTAGTACCTACTATCGGCGTCCTCCGACTTCTAAAGAATTATTAAAAAAATATATATTTGTTACCTTGATTAAATATCATTCGGTTGAAAAAAATATATTTAAACAGACGTCCGCAATTTCGTTTGCGTTAATAAATTAGAGATTCGTGTAAGATTCGAACTCGAGTCGCCCGTGCGAGCGGCCAACGTTCTAACCACTGAACCACCACCGGTCTAGGACATAGTCCGATTGTCCGATCACCACTCCTGAACCTCTCTCGGGCAAGGAGAGGAGCTACCAGCGAGGTGAGACTGTCTAAGGGCAGAGCGTGGTGTGCAGGTTGCGAGGAGTTCGTGCTGGCGATGTATCTGTGTGAGAAGGCGACCCAGGGCGAGCCGGTGCCCGCGAAGCTGCCCCTCGAGCTCATCCCGCCTACTTTCAGGTAAGGCTTTCGGGGGGTGTATTTAGATATGAGTAGCACCTGCCTCCTGGACACGTAGTGAATATGCATTTATGTAGCAGGGATGTTATGGAGATCCACAACCGTAACCCATAAAAAAGTTGAGAATATGGGCCGAGGTGATACACCGGCTGCGTCGTGTCGCTGTTATTTGTAGACAGATTTTGTTATTTAATTTTTAAGGTTATTGTTTTTTTCTGTGACTATAATACCTAGATATAAAGTCAGCGTTGCCTTGCAAGTACATTATATTTTTTTAATCATTACTGATATTATCCGAATCGATCGGATAATCCGAAATAATTTCACCGTAATGGAAATCGGTAAAATATTGTTCATATATCCGTATCTGGATCCGAATTTCATATCCATAACATCCCTGTTATCCGTACTAATAAGAAATATGTACATGGAACATTTTTTGAAAATTTAAATGTAGGTACTTAGGGTTTACCTCCTCAAAGGTCGTGCTATCTGAGCTGGATTCCGTAGCTTCAAATCGAATTAAATAAATCAATGAATCAATCGGAGACTAAATATTTCGTGCGACCATGAGGGTGCGGCCTACGCATGGGGAATACGGTACGCTACGGAGCCCTGGCTCGGGCTGTTCCACCAGGAGTGTTAAACTTAGAAGTCTCCACGTAACAAGCTCCATTGTTTAGCGGGAGTATAAGACCTAACACAAAACATTGATTATAAACACTTATAGATTCTTCGGAGAATCTTAACAGCGTCATTCAGCCAACTGTACACCGCCATCTAGTTGTAATTGATGGTATTACATGCTATAACAATCTCACCCAACGTCGAACACGATCCCAGTATAACTCAGCATTAAATAAAACGTTAAAAGCGCGAAAATTAAAATAAACAATAATCAACCACTAGGTGATTAGACGGTGAATATTTTTAACAATTTTTTAATTACATCTAAATTTCATTTAAATTGTGATACTACATAAAATATTGAAGTAAATGGTTGATATTTGGATAGGTGTCATAACCCGCAATTTGGTTGGTAGATTGTCAATATATATCCAGTCACTCTGTATATACAATAATATAATCTGCCCAATTTACTAACGATATAATTTATGTTATCGCATCCACCACCCATAATCCTCAACCTTAGTTACTAACAAAGACCCCATTACTAACGATCGATCTCATCCTCCTCTAGAAAGAACATTGTTTCCAGAAGGGAATCCGTGTCGAGCAACGCGAGCACCAGGTCGTACGAGGAGAGGAGGAGAGAGAACATGGCCAGAGGGCAGGCGGAGCTGGAGAGAAGACGGTCTCAGCTAGCAGATGCTCACATGAAGGAGAAGGTAGGTGGAATTTAGGTATGTTTCAAATCTGTACAGCTGCAGGTGAAATTATTGTTACTTATCAGGATTCTCGGTATCGAAATAACGACGAAATAGTTCGACAAAAACACACGCAACACAAGTTACCCATCGCAGTCGTACTCTTTGATCTCAGGTATTTCGCTCGTAGAGAGAACCGGCCGCTTCCGTGTTCAAAAACCGAATGATCCGCGGGCGGCTCTGCCTTCTATTTATACCGCTTTTCAGTTTTCGAGAAAGCTCTATACTCGACAAGAAAGATTCGTTGTAAAACAAACGGATTTTGTGTATTCGATATTCGACCTTATGCATGTCGCGTAAGGGTGAAAAAAAAACAAAAGTTTTGCAATCTGTGGGACATCTCGTGTGTAAATTGAGCGTCAGTAAATATATTAACAACACTCTGGTATTTGTCAATATTTTTGTCAATTTTAACTGTTGTTTGTGTTGTATATTGTTCTTACATAAATTGTCCTTGTCAAAATTCCGACTTAGGTTTTGGTCAAAAATAGGGACATTTGTCTTCCCGATCTAGGGATGAGAACCAGAACGGAAGATTTTGTTTCAAAATATATGAAGATCAAAAGTTTATAATACTCAATAATAGTGTTTTAGTGCTACAAAACAAGAATTTAAATTAAATAAATAATAGTTTAAAAAAACTAAAAAAACACGCTTTTATTGCTAATTGAACTAAAAAGTAGAAAATAATTTTTAATTACAAAAAGTCTTTATTACAGTAGTAGAAGGTCGGACAATCAATCATAATTAATTACCTCAAATAAACATTATAATAAAATTTAAGTTATTAACAAAATAATTCAAATCAAAGTAAAAAGCGTGGGGTGCATTTTACTTCATTTTTATAACTTTTCTCTCATAGATAGTTGCCAATAGAATGATTGTGTCATATTTAATATATCGAGCACCCCACGCTTTTTACTTTGATTTGAATTATTTTGTTAATAACTTAAATTTTATTATAATGTTTATTTTGTTCTGTAAAATAATTTCAAAATTTATGTTCTGATTATTTTATTGTAATTAATAAGAAGCTTTTATAAATCACGGTTATTATATAACATCTTATATGAATATTAAATAGAATAACTTGCGTTTATGAGACTTATTAGTACCCACGCATGTGTAAGGAATAAACAAGGTTAGAATGCAACTATCCTAAAGACATTTTGGTCCCCGTTGAGCAATACCGCGTCCCCGAGCAAGTTCGAAAGAGTAAGTCGTAGACTCCAGAAATCAGTAAGAGTAACTCTGACTGGAAGTGCAGGCATGCGCAGATCGCGCGCTAGCTCTATCTTTCTCACTCTCCTACAGAGGATCTAAAAAAGAATTTATGAATCCTGGCCGTCCTAATAAGGATAATGGGAAACTGTTATCAAATTATTGCATTGTCATCGGCCCTTGATATGTGTGCAAAGTTTCAAGTTGATCAGACTTTTAGAAACCAGTGAAAATTAAGCTCAAAGATTCCGTTACATACATACATAGATACAACCCGAGCTAATAAAAGCGTATTAATATATGCAACACACATTAAAAAAACAACATGGCGGTAACGTGTCAATGTGACAGATTAGTTGGCGTTATTAAGTTGTCAGGTGTCATTTTAATCTATGGACGACGTTCGCCATATTTACGTAAGAGGTTATTATTTTGGCGCCATTTATGAAAACAGTTGAATTTGACAACTCGACTGAAGTGACAATTAACGATTCAGTGTCAATGTCTTTAAGTACATAATAAAAACGGTAAAATTATGTAAAATTTTTACTTAATATTTTAAATCACAGACTATCAAAAAAGTGAGACGCCAGGTTGATTTTTGTTTTGGTTGATCATTGTTTGCTTAACAATTCGACTATTTTCTCTTGATTTTTGAAGGTTGTATACATTGAACCGGCTCACTTTTCATTCAAAATAATGTCCATCGCACTTAAAATAACTACCACATTATGATACATGTCAACTTTGTACATTATTATCGCAAATCAATATTATAAATAAGACATTACTTTAAGTACAAACCAAGTTGAACGTGGTTTTTGATTCTCTATATCTGTCAATAACAAAATATTCTCCTTGGGAGTTTCTTGCCGCTTCTTCCGCATTGTGTGGACAATGCACGATGAGTAACGTTTTTAAGGGTGGATTTATTAAGAAAATATTTTTTTTTTCATGCGTCTAGGAAGCAGAAGTAAGTAATAGAAATTAAAAAAATATGTAATTTGTTTTATATACTTAATATTTATATAATCATACAATTGTGTTAGATAATTTGTATGTCACAAAATATTAATAAACCGTCTGGTTGAACGCGATGACCTTCAAAATTACTGCACAGATCTTCATTCGGTTTTCACCAATAGATACAGCGATTCATGAATGTTAGTAATTTATGAACTTTTTTGCCGAATTGCGATAATGATTTTTAAGTGAATCGGAAAATATATAACGCTTGATAAAAACGAATATGGAGCGCTTGTTAATTGTTACAAACAGAAG
>PDGT01000151.1:36293-75115 GCA_003671415.1 Megathymus violae | reverse complement strand
GGCCGCCGCAAGCCCGAGGTGGCGCAGGCCTTGGCCAACTACACCGCTACAAGGTACCGTCTCGTTCGTCCGTACCGGGTACTCACGATTACTACAACATATTTTTTCATAATTTCATGTGCAGCCGATACTCACAATTAGATTCATTAATTATTGATTTTTACATGTTCCTTAAATAGTAAAATTGAATTAAATTATAAGCAGTAAATGAATGTATTTATTTTAAATTGTTTATTCTGTTAAAATAGCAATAATTAAAATTCAAAATAATTGAACCATTCAGATATTTTATGGATACACTTATTCACGTGTTTTTTTTTGCTTCTACCACCATTTTGAGAAGATGCTTTATCACCGATCAGAAAAAACGGCGAGAGCCACTTCTGTTCAGTGAACAATGTTGAATCGGGTTGTTAGTTAATCTCCATATTTCCACCGCCCGATCCGCAGCTCGGAGCAGCTCTCGCTGCAGAAGGGCCAGCTACTGATCGTGCGCAAGAAGGCCGACAGCGGCTGGTGGGAGGGCGAGCTGCAGGCCAAGGGGCGCAACCGGCAGGTGGGGTGGTTCCCCGCCAGCTATGTCAAGGTATCTTTGGCCGTTCATATTCATCTTTTCGTCTCTCTCTCCCTCCCTCCCCCCTCTCTCTCTCTTTCTCTCCGTGTTTTCTGTCTTATCCACCTTCGTATGTCTCCCTCACTATCCTTTCCTCGATTACTATCTGTCCAACTTTCCGAAACCCTATCATATTTGGGGTGTGCCATTATTGTATTCAATGCCGATTCCCAATTCCCAGATCCTCCAGTCGTCCGGGCGCACCTCGGGCCGCACCACGCCGGTCCTCTCCAAGATGGACACTGTGCCCACCGAGACGGTCATCGATAAGGTAATAGATAATGCTGCTGCTTTGTTTATAGTAACGAACGAACGAACAGACAGTCCGTCCGATGGTGAGTGGCCGTCGTCGACGGTAGAGGTGACGACGGCCGGCGTGTTGCCGGCGGTGTGACTGGAGCAGAACGCGTTGAAAATGTTTTGTGGTTTTCGTCCTAGAGGAGGGTGGCCGCCCGGCGTTCTGGTGCAGGACTTTACCACCTTGACGGGTGGTGCGGACCCCGTGACCTCCAGCAGGGGGACCGATCCGCCTCGTCCGATGTTCTGAATGAACTCCGGTTTGGGTGGAGCCTTTTAAATTTTTATAACCGGTGACCCGGCTATAAATACTGTACGGTTTTGATATAAACGACGAGTTAAACAATTGGAACACGTCCCCACCCAAAATTGTTTCAAATGCTAGTGAAGTCTGCCAACTCTCGGCCAGCGGGGATGACACGGCGAAAACCTCTCGGTGGAACCACAAGTCCAGTGTGGGGATGTTACGGAGCTCCGTAACCGTAACAGAAACTATCGGATATCCGAAATAAAACGAAATCCGACACCGTAACCGAATCCGATAAAAAAGTTTCGGATAATTTCGGATAGGGGCCGAGTCTAAAAGAAACGCTTTGTGCCAGGTTGTCGCCGGCCGAGCCCACACATTGAGCGCGTCGTTCTCGTTTTGGACAGTTTTTATTATTTCGTTTTTAAAGGCTATTGTTGTATTCTGTTATTATAATATCACATAATACCTAACAATATAGTCAAACATTGTTAATACATTATATAATTTTTCCAAGTGGTAAATCATTTAATATCCATAACCGAAATTATCCAATACAATCGGACAATCCGAAATAATTTGGTAACTGTAACCAAAGCCGGTGAAACGTTATTCATATATCCGTATCCAGATCGGAAATGTCGTATCCGTAACAACCGTAGTTCAGTAATAGTTAGACGCGGTGACCTCGCAGGTGATCGCGCTGTACCCGTACACCGCCCAGAACGCCGACGAGCTGAGCTTCGAGAAGGACGACATCATCGCGGTGACCGACCGCAGCCAGGACCCGGCGTGGTGGCAAGGTACCGTGCGAGCGGGACGGACGAGGGACGAGCGCGTCACGAACGCCAAGGGGTTAGCAGAGACAAGGAGAGGGGAGAGCGGTCGTAAGCAATCCACCGTATGAGACCAGAGAAGTTAGGTTCTATCAGTGTCTCCTTCCTGTTGGTCTTGTAAAAGTAGCGTGGCGGACTGTGGCCCTAACCCCTCATTGTGGAAGTAGACTTTCAAATTCAACATCGTTTAATCATATAGGTACTCATAGGGAAAAGGTGCTTTAACATCGAGGAGAAGAAACGGCGAAAGAAACTCCTCAGCACATCTTTTAAACAACACATGGCAATTACAAAGTGTAACCCCGCGCGGGACCGGTCCCGACACCGTCATCTCCAGACGTCCTTGTCGTTAATGTATTCATCTATACTATAATATCCTTTGCCTATACGCTGTATTTTAATGCGTCGCATAAAAGTTCCAACTTTGGAAACTTGTTGTAAAAACGAACTACAATCCTCATAAAGGAACGCTGAACTACTACTGAAGTACTCTATGCTCAGTACAAGGCGTCTATTATGTGAAGAGCTCGCGGCAATTTTCGTACTGCTTCGTGTTCTTCGTATTCCAGTGGTGGTGCCTTAAAATAACATTTTGTGATCGGCAGGTGAGCTGCGCGGCACGACCGGCTTGTTCCCCAGCAACTACGTCACCAAACTCGTCAACTAACCGCTACGTATCTATCTGAACATAGCCGTTTCTTCTTCCGAAAAACCGAGATTCACACGCATGTACACAGGCATACTCACACAAACACACGGCATACCAAAGTATACCGTTTTTATTCCGATTTTGCAACAGTAGACAAATTTATATATATATATATATATATATATATAAATCTGGGGAATTCTCCAACTGTCGAGATACGTTATGGAATAGATACCGCTCGTCCACTAAATACTACCTAAACATTGAAATACTAACGTGTTGTCTGTTGGTGCGTACAATGTCGTGACGCGACGTCCTTAGTTGACACTGTAGCGTTTTAATATTTTCATCGTCACGCCCTGACTCTGGCGCGGTTGGAAGCGAACTGAAGTAGAGCGCGGTAAGTTGATGCATGGCACCTACTTTAGCTAACCCATGGGTTCCGGTATCTATTCTATTGTATACCAATAGGATGTCTAAATATTCCATAGGTTCACACATTCATCGGTCAATTGACTGAGGTTTTGTCGTACTCAGAACTGTTTTTAATTATTTTAAGGTATATTTTGTACCAAGAAATATAATTTTCAGACAAAATTTATCTGTCTCTTTTGAATTTATTTTTGTTTACGTAACATTAAAAACAAGCATTAAAATTTGTGATGAAGTTAGCAGCAGATCCGTTTCGGTTCAGCCATCACTTCGGCGGCGTTTGTGAAGTTAGGAGCGATACGAACTTTAGTTAGCGTTTAAAATTGGTTTAACCCAAAGAAATGATATTTTAATTTTGTTAATTATTTCAATTAACTCATTTTAATTTTACATTAATATTGTCTTTCAAGTCTTGTATTTTATTTCTGTACATTATTTGTATTCAAATTATTATTTATTTGCTATCTCGTCAAAAAAGGAGAAAATCTGATGTGTATTCAACTATAGACTCCCATCTTTCAACGTGTGCCACTAACTATTACGGGTACCCAACATTTTTCTCATCACGAAAATGTTACATGTCCGGGAAGATGATTACATCTAGGCGACATTTAATTTGTTTGTATTTATTTATTTCAAAAGTTACATCTAGAGGAGTTCAAAAATCTTCATTATGATTTCTATTATTTACTTACATCTGTAACATTAATGAATTTTGAAACTGTTTAATTAATATTTTTGATTATGAAACTTCAAGTTTTCATATAGTTGTCTGAGTGATGTTTTACTAGCGAGCAATTAATAATGAATTAGAAATTTTACATAGTAACTATCCATACATTTCTATTTCACAATGTCTTTGTAATTTATTTATTTCATTAACACAGTAGATGTTACCATAAATTAAAATAATGTATGTGCATGCTTTATTGTCGATGAAGCAAGAAACTACTCTGTATTTACCTTCGGCCAGTACATAACAGACAGCATTAAAGCTAAAAAAAACATTCTAAGTATTTAACTAGTAGGTGCTTCGATTCTTGTCATATAATACCATAACATTTGTTTTTATGTTAATAGTCGACAAACGAGCAGACTAGCCACCTGATGGTAAGTGGTCACCGTCGCCCGTGGACATCAATCAGCAAGACCGAAGGTATCACTGTTGCGTTGTCGGCCAGGAAATGAGAAGGTTACAAATACGGTACTGGCTCACGAGCCCCCAGCCGGAACACGACGAGTCGTTTGGCGGCTGACTCGAGCAGGAGGGTGGTAGCTAGCCAGGCAGGCTTCACGGAAAGATAATAATACCAGTAATAATATTAATAACTTCATAATACTGATAGTATAATCCTTACGCGAAGCCCTACCACCAAGCAGGCTGGCTTCTGTCACCTCTTACGACACCCTATTCTGCCAGCATGGAATTGGGGGTAGTATTATAAGCCGCCCCAATACGGCAAGAACATAATACTAATAACAATGTAATGACCGCTGAGTTTGATCCTTTATTAAACCTCATTACATAAGTATTTATACTGCAGAGGATTTATGTATGTACCATTATATTATCTATGGAGTCGATACTGGTTTGTAATAAATATATTTGAGTTCTATCTCCAATTTTAAAAAAATATGTATAATATACTGTTAAAATATACGTTGATACTTGTTCTTGTGCCCGAAGTATATAACAATAATTGCCATCGTTCGCGTAGAATTTAAACTAGTTTTACTAGTGTATCTATCTCGCTATAATAAACAGTACTCTATGTTTTGAATTTTGCATCTGTGTCTCTATTAATCTATGGTTGTAGAGAATAAAAAAATGTAGATTACACTTCGTTTTATTTCTTAACGACACTGTCATTGCCCTAATACAACGAAATATAAATCTAAATGACACCCAGAAAACAATGTACTAACGTAATATTAACTTTATGATGACACCACGCCTGTTGTGTTGTAATCATAAACATAATATATACGCTAGTATATTAGGTCTATGGTTGTGATATGCAAAATGTTGCCCACGATACATTCGATAAGTTAAAAAGTTATAATATGACAACTTATTCCAAACTATTTCGTTAATGTTATTTGAACTTGACGACGAATCTTAGTAACATTTAAATAATTGTAATGAAACGAAAGCATAAAACTAATGCTTACTGATGACACCTCAGTTTTTAACGTAGATAGAAGAAAACAATATTTTGAAGACTTAAATAATTATAACTGATAAAATTATTTACTGCCTTTTATTAAATACTAAAAAATCAAAATTTATTAAATTGACGTTACCAAATCTAATACAGGTTCCGATTCAAATTTCTATGAATAAGGCCGTGCCTGACTAGTTAATTCAATAACATTTCTTGGCCTTTCTATAAACCTGATTACAATGGAGACTTAATGTTTTTAGGGAGACTCGGTCCCCAAGCATAAGCTGTTGAGAAAGTGATTTTGTTGTAGAAACAGCAAGATAAGTTTTTTTTAGCTACTTTCACAGTGTACTATGCATGCAGCCTCAGCTGCCGATATTGAGTCGATTTTTATATTACAGAAAAGAGGAGTACGCGCCATTTACGACCTCAGGCCTAGATATATCTTTAAAGAAATCAATATGTATATAATTAACTGTTGTATCACAACATATTTAAGATTATTTCGTACCTTAAAAATACTCTGATAATTTCTTAAGGAGAGTGATGTTCACATATCATCATATTAATACTAAGAATAAATTTAATTGTACCAAATTCCATATGTAGTAAAACTAGTGACATTTTCACGGGTAGATGAATAAAAATTTATAGTAATGTAATAGATTATAGACGACAATGCAATACTAGATGATTACGTTAATGACACGACTGCTTGGACATAAATAACTGTAAGTAGTAGTAAGAGCTTTCTGTAACTGTGAGTAGAATAAAAACCTTAGTTTCTTGAAATTTCTAGTTGCGATACCACTCACAGTAGAGATTTGTTAAACTAATGGCGTAGTTTGAATTTCGAAAAGTGTAACTACTAATAAAAAAATATTTCATTTCATTTCAAAATTAGTTGATAACTATACGAAAAAATTCGTAGTTTATTTGCATGTTGAAATACAGCCGAGATTTGTAAAAATATAAAAGAAATCTGTGGTACCCTGCTGTAAACCAGGGATGTATGGAGGTCCGTAACCTCAACCGAAACTATCGGATATCCGAAATAAAAATATACACGAAACCATATTCGATAAAAATGTTTCGGATAGGAGCAGAGTCTACATAAAACACGTTATGATAGGTTTTCGCCCGCCGAAAGGATACACTACCCTAGTCGTTCTCATTTTAGACAGTTTTTATTATTTTATTTTTAGGGCTATTATTTTTTCTGTGTTTATAATATCACATAATATCAAGAAATATAGTCAAACTTTGTTAATACATTATATTATTTTTCCAAGTTGCAAATCATATAATATCCATATCCAAAATTATCGAAAACAATCGGATAATCAAAATAATTTCATATCCGTAACCGGAACCAAAACCGATAAATATTCACATATACGTATTAATATCCAGATCCCAAATAACATGTCCATAACATCCCTGCAGTAAACTGAATTCTATGATTCACACTTGCATTACGCGGATTTTGTGAAGATGTTAAGTACCTTGTAGATATTTTAACTTAATTATTTAATACAAAAATATGTAGCTCTGGCTGCAGTAATACTTTTCACAAGTTTTTGATATAAAATTAGTTATACAGAGTAGTAAACTTCTATCCATGAAATCACGACTCTGTTAATTTTTTTGTTGCTATGCAGATCGACAAATATCTATAAGGTTACAACAAGGGTTCATAATATTATTATTGTATTATTTTGTAATTATGTAACCACTGAATAAAGTCCTAAAATTGCCACATCAAATACACATTCATTTACGTAGTAATTGATGTCTGTGCACTGATTATAAAATAAAATCTTTAACTAATCTGTGATCTATATACCGTATTGCAAAAATGAAACGCAATTTATAATCTGTGCATTAGTCAATGGCGAATGGCGGATTGCGGTTGTCGTTTCACTTAAACAGACTAGGGCAACGTTAAAATATTTACATAACAACACGAGTTGCATGCTGTCGCAACTTTAGTTTATAATAAAATCAACAAGATGTCTACAGTCGTGTCGGACTGTTTCACAATCGGTAGTATTGTCTCTACCAGGACATGTTACAACGAGCTCATCGAAGGAGAGGTTCTGGCTTTCGATCCTCAGACAAAGATGTTGATTCTCAAGTGTCCATCGTCTAGCGGCAACCCGAAACGCCACGATGTCAATATAGTGAATTTATCGCTCGTCAGCGACGTTCAAATCAAGAAAGAGGTGACATCGGTTCCTGAACCGCCCCTGTCGTTAAACCTTCACAGACTGAATACCAGAGTTCGGAACTCAGTAGAAAATAAGAGAAGACTAGTAAGTATTAGTTTTTTTATGTCCTTGCCGTGTATAAGCTTGATTTACCAAAGGAGAGTTACTAGAATCAACAAATTGATCAAAATGAAAGTAGGACGGATCTCGTCAACATATTTCTATAATGAGTGATTGTTGACTGCTCATGAATTTAATATAAATAATAATCTCCCGTGTTTGTGGTACACCTGCTGAATCCTTTCGGTGATCGCTCCTATTTGAGATTGCTAGAAATGAATCCATCCAACCTAATTTCATTAGTACCTCTCCTAGTGTTCTAAAAAGGCTTCTTTCGTGTTTTGGTTGTAATGTAGGAGAGCTAGTTAAAACATGAACACTTTACCGCACACAGCATGCTTGGATTACATCTGTTGCCTTTGATATGGGATATGCGGAGTTGGCAGTGAACACAGATGACCCATCTGCTTGTTTCTGGGTGTTGACATGAAAGTGACATTTGTAATTAGGTCACATAGATAAATCTGTTAAACTAGTTTGTTAAAATTATCATATTGGACTCCACATTTCAGTAACTTGATATTTGTGTACACAATATTTCATAATGTAACATATTGGGCAGTAAAATTTTACAAAGGAGGACTTTAGGTGAGAAAGTGAGTTATATTGCTCTTGATATGAAGAACTCTGGGCTGTTAATTGACATATTGAATTTAGTTATGATTATAATTTTATTTTTTGTGATTATTTTACATAGAATAAGTTAATGTTTGACAACAATGATGTGAGTCAATAGCTGGTTAGTCCACCTGCCACCTGTGTTCTTGGGTTCCTTGCTACTTGTTAAATAAAAATCATGATTCTTATTGCCAATACATTAGTGAAATCTGTAACAAAAAGATAATACAAACAGACAAAAATTCTAACAACTATTATTTTGGCTTCTATTGTGTTAATAAAGGCCCCTAACAATATGTATGTAATATGGCTCTCACGTTATAGATAAATAATTAAACTGTTAGAACTTAATTGTCCCATTGCAGTTTCTTTGCGGGATAAAATCCAAAACGAGCATATCCAGAGGTATCTAACATAGCACAAAGAATTAGCAAGCTGAAGTAACAGTTGACTGGTCCTATATGTCGCCGAATTTATGGCTAATGTCTATTATGGCATACATTGGCAGTTCAGCAGAGGACCATGTGTTGTAACAAACAATGCGAGAGGCCATGTTCACCAGTGGATTGATTATGATGATGATGAATTGTACCAGTACTGGTGTAGTATCCTGTCTTACTGCTAGGTCACAATCCACCTCGCTGCTGAAGAACAATATAGGCAAACCTCACACATCTCTGAGTCAATTATGAGACATATTTTATCATCAAGAAATAAATATTAACAGCATCTTCATAGATTAAATGAATGAAAGGATGAAGCAATCAATTTATAATACTCACATAACTTCGAAAAATCAGAGGACCATGCAAGATTCTAACCACAGCATCCTTTGGGAGACCAACTCTGAAACCACAAGCTATCGATGTGACCAACATGTCCAAGACGCGGCCGCATGTTTCAGGTGTCGGCCCTGTCGGCGTGTCTGGACCCCGAGGGCCAGCGCTTGTTCCTGGCGATCGCGCGCGTCATCGACGACGTCTCGTGGGCGGGGCAGAGCATCCGCGTGTACAACGAAGTCACCATCACACCTCCGTACAAGGTAGGAAGCGTGAGGTTTCATCAGAAGTGACCTCGACACGTCTCGTGCCTAAACGTGACGCGTCCTCGGAACTAACGATCTAAACGGCGCGCAACAAGTTTGTTTCAGTTTAAAATCGTTTGTTCCAGGTGGAGAATGTAATAGGGGAGCACGACTCGAAGCCGTACAACTACATAAGGAAATTCGTGGAGCGACACTGGAGGGATCATCGCGAGTATAACAACCCTTCGAATTCCAATCAACACCAGTAACGTATTGTGTTGTAAAATATAGCACGGCCGGCGGCAAGTTGCTCTGCGGATCGGTCTATCAACAGGTTCCGTTAGTGTCTCGATTGGGCGCCATCTAAGGTTTTGTTGTAGCTACAGGATAATATGTTTTATTGCGTTGTTGTTGACCGGAAGCAAGTTGCGTGATCGTGGACAGATTAACGATTAATACATACATATATACATATATATATATCCCGTTATGTTCACGAACTGTAAGCGAACTCGAGATTTTCAATTAATATCAATCGCATGAAAATCCGTGCAGTACTTTTTCAAACTATCGTTCAGTGACACAGACTCACCGGAGATATATATATATATATTTATATTTATATTTGAATCGCTCCGCCTGAGCCGATAGTAAATTGTGAAAGAATAAAGCCTAGCTCACCTTTTATGTGCTCTGAAGACATTAAAACATTATCCGATACGATAATTTAATTAATATCGGAAGGTATTTAATACGTCTTTCATTTATTAAGGCATCTGATTCCTATTTTAAATTATCTAAGTGCGAGTAAATTAATGTACATGGGTCGAGATATGGGGAAAATAACACAAAAATCGTGAGTACTCGTTACAACTAAAATGTATAATGTCCGCAATCATATAAGCAAATATATATATTTATTTATCAACGGACCCGCTATTAACAACAAACTGGGCACAAAATAAGACCAACTTATGTCGGTCGTGTTCTCATGCAACTTAGAATTATCAAAAAAAAACCTTTAGCATCAATTTGTTTAATAAAAAATTTTACAAAATTTTTAAGCTAGTACTGTATTCAGATAGATACCGATTAGACAAAAGACTTCCCTATCAAAAATATACTCTGGCAGTCCGTATACGTAACAATTATAGCAAATTGTCATGATTTTTTTTTACAAACGAAGAAATTTTATCCGAATCTGCAGAAATGCGATTGTATTAATTCGTGTGTGGGATGGCATGTCGTTCCTCGCAAATATTTTGGTCGGCATCTGCTCTGGTGAAGCGTTAAATCTTTTAGGAGTTGCAATGAATCTGTAACTGACCTCCGGACAGTGTTTTTCTTGTGGTTTTCCGCTTCCGATTATTGGATACGGTATATCGGGAGACATATTTGCTCCGCGCTTAGTTCTATGTGAGGGTAAATCTATGAAAATCTGTCAAATTTCCCGCGTAAAGATGGCTCAACCATATTTAATAAAATGCGAAAGTCACAAACCTGTTATGAATGAATCGGAAGTAACACAGATTTTATAAAAAAAAATGCCCCACAATACTCGTTTAGTTTAGACGAGTAAAGTAGATTTTTTTGTAACAGTAATTTAATTGTATTTTATTTCAAATTATGTTGTCGACTTTTCTTTCAGTCTCTTAAACTGGCCAAACTCATTCGTCGTGTAAATGACAAAACTCGAAAATATATATATATATATATAGTATATTAAATCAATCGAAATATTATAAAATCAGTCGTAATGACAAATTTTGTTTTATATTTTGTTGTTTGAGAAACTCCAAATTTGATATGGCAACACACTTGTATACCGTATTGCCGGATTGAATTATAGTTTTTTTTATAACATTCTGTTAAGTTCTATAGATATATGATGTGCAGATAGAGTGTGCAGTATGAACATTAGCGACGAGGCGACGCGCCCTCGGTAAAAACACAGCCGAATGTACGATGGCAGTGCGGTTGTTCGTTTTAATATAAAAATTTGGAGTTTTTTTGTATGTTCGTGTACAGCGCACTGTTTATGTGATGTTGGGTTAAGTTATAGTGAAAAATTATTAAAAAAAACTGTAAAATATACACAATTTGTTTCATTTCTATGTTCTGTTGCTCGATCACAAGACGGTGTCGAGCTGAGAGAAATGGAGGATCAGATCACAAACAGACAAATTGCATAACAGCATCCCTGTAGTCGCCCGATAGGCCAATGCGCCCTGCTGCCGCCTTCTACACCGGGCCTCTGCAGCCCGACGGTAGGAGCGCTACGGGACAGGGCGTAAGAGTCGTGGCAGCGCAATAGATTCGTAACTTCGTTTCGCACAGCACTTCTACTACCCTCCTATTAAATTAATATTTACTTTTAATTTACTGATCTGATAAAAGTATTTGTTAATTGGACGGACGAAATTTAAGCCAATAGTATAAATATAGGCAGCTCTCAATAATGCATCCATTTCGGCTCAATACTTCCTCTACTTTTGAGCAAAAGAACTCATGGAAGATATTTAGAGGAACGCCAAAAAAGGGATAAATTAATATGAAAATAGATTTATTTGTATAATATAAGCTTTTACATTTGATGAACAGAATCGATTAGTTAATAAATCATCATTTTTTAACTTAAAAAAATTTGACTTAGCGTAAAAGAAAAACAAATTAAAAGTAGCATTGAGAAAATTACAATTAGCTTTAATTATAAGAAGCTTTGACCTAACAGTGCAAATTCGATATTGCTCTATTGCTGGCCACTTCATAACTTCTATTCTGATCTCAGTAGGATATTCCAATACTACAGCCGCAGTGTGCGGGTGAGCATTATCATGCATTTGGAAATCATCCTTGTTAAATGAGGCAAAACGCATCACACTCTGCTCTACAATGTCCGTTATGTGTCTTGTAACACTCGGGGATCAGATTTCTGAAATGTGTAGCTCCGTACGTACACCTAAACAAATACCGCCTCATACCATTGCTGACCTTCTCCCGACAATGTTACGCTGGGCGTATCTCTCTCTGGGTCATCTTCATACTTCGACCCTTCCATCATCTGACTTAAGACAGAATCTAAGCTTATCAGTAAATACTTTCCCCAAGGATCATCATTACAATTTCGGTGCGCACGAACAAAGCTGGACCGAGTTGTTCGATGACCTGCCGTGGGCACGAGGACTGCAGGGCACGTACGCCCCTATACTACCCGCCTTAAGTCTTGTTTTAATCATTTCGGTGCTAACTGTCCATTGTCGAACTTCCTGCAGCTGGTTTCGTACCTCACGAAGTCGATGTGCGGATTCTGAGGAGTGCTTACAATTAATCTGTTGTTGTTACTCTTTTGCGACCTTTTCCTTTAAGTCTGCCGGTGTCGTGTAGCATCACGAATAATCAGATACTTGGACACTCGTAATGTTCGAGCCACTTAATTGTGAGTAATCATTTTAATTAATATTACAGATTTAGATACCTGAGCAACGCTGAGATCCGGCGTTGTCACTCAAACTTATATTAAATTTCCTTCATTCAGTAATAACGATTTTTGGCAAAAAAATCCATGAATAATGTTAAATTTGTTAATAACAATAAAAAACCCGCGACAATTAAAGCAATAAGGATGAAGAATGCACATCGTACTGTGGTGCACACACACCACAGCCACCCTCGGGCCGCGTTGTTTTCTCAAGAAATAAGTTTTAATATTTTCCTTTCTCGGTAAATCTAATTTCAATTTTATTATCTGGGCACATTTTTTCTGTGACATATTCCTTATAGTTTAAAATTTTTAATGACAAAAGAAATGGCCGACCACGCGGGTGAAATATCCTACCTCCCAATGCCAGTAGCGTCGGGATTGAACTGAGGGGTACAGAGCCCGGCGACCTCCGACAGGAGGACCGTTACATAGGCTCGTCCGTTGGTGACCGGAGTGCACCACGAGCAAGGTTGGCTTGGACTCAGGGGTAGATGGAGCCCCTGCACCCCTAAAACTAATTATTTTGTCTGACGCATTTCAATCGTCCATGACGTTCCATATCTAAGCCATCGTGTGCCCATTAATATTCTAGAGGTCGGTGGAGTGGGGTTGCCAGATACAAATAAAACAATAAAGTTGATAAAAATGCGAATATTCTTTAATATTTAAGCTCTTACAAATGATTATATTGAAATGTACCGTACCTTGTATATTTACATATTTCAAGTATAAACTGCGGCGATGAACACATATAACGTAGAATAAATTAAAAAATAAAATTAACTATTTCAATATAAATTATTTCACTTCCAAACTAAAACGGTATATATGTTTTTTTCAACGTCACATAAAATAACTATTTCTCCAAATCGAAACTACTAATTGAGAAAATTTTTTAACTAAAAATTAAATGTACTAATTGAATTAAATTCTAATAACGGAAAAATTATGCAGAATCCCTAATTATACATAGATATTGAAAGTTTTAAAATATTTGACGACCAAAAATTTTTTTTTCATAAACCACAGTGTACCTACCTGATACAGACAGGTCCAATATTCAAACAAAGGCAATTTGTACGATATAAATTTATAATACTATATTATACATTTAGATGGTGATAAAAAGCTAGACCTATTACGGTAATTTTTTTCTATATTTAACTGGATCCTAAGATGTTATAAATACACAAATGGACCTGGTGGACGGCGCTGCGATCCGATTCCGGGAAATTTTATTTTCGCCGCAACATTGGTGCACGATAACGGCCGGTCCGTTAATTATTAGCTACCGGACACGTCCAAGATAACTTTGAACTGTAACAGCATTTATTTATTGCGCTTCACTATTAAAAACTGTATCGCCTCTTACAATCAGTCGAAACAAAGTCTTGTCAAATGGCATGAA
This sequence comes from Megathymus violae, assembly GCA_003671415.1. Lineage (NCBI taxonomy): Eukaryota > Metazoa > Arthropoda > Insecta > Lepidoptera > Hesperiidae > Megathymus > Megathymus violae. The sequence goes on along the minus strand of PDGT01000151.1, from coordinate 61,015 downwards.
CACCATAGAATCGTTCTGTTGCTGTATTCGACCTTTTCGTTTCCTTAAACCAAGCTACCTTACCCGCGGTACTGAATCTATCGCAGAGTAATAAATCGTTACAGCCTTCGTTGCCCGTTGGACCTCCGTTCGTTACCTACACTGTGATATCAAAAAAAAACAACTACCCGATTTTTTTTTATTTCCGAATACAAAAATATATGAAGCCAGAACAAAAACAATCTTCCCTCGATATGTTAAATAAGAAAACGTATATATAATGATAACTACTATTTAATAATGGAAATCATTACTACCCCCTCCCGCCGCCGCCGCCCCCACCTCCCAGAATCGTTAATTAAAAACTCAATCTATACCGACAATAAAACATCGTTTTTAGAATTAACTATATACGTACACACCTCGTTATCAAAATAAGGTCTGCCATTTTTTTTTGTCCGTCCGTCTGTCTGTACACGTGAGCCTATGGCTCTGGTGACTTACTCAGCTATCAATGTTGCGAGTGTTTCTCCAAATCAGAATTGTGATTTCTAAGTTCGATTACATCTGTTATATTTTTATTTGTATATAAACTTATTTTTGTATCTATTGTCTGGCGACCTATAACGTTGTTACGAAAAGAGGAGATATATAAACGTCATTGTAAAAACAGCAACCTCGTATTTTATTCATATATTTCTTTAAGATTTCCCTGATTACAAATACTCATCAACATCCAATACAAAAATGCAAGGTGGCCTGACAAACACCATCCTATAGACAACATAGACACAGAACTGTATGCTATATTACCCATCTCGATGATCCCACTTCAACCTGATGGGTTGAACTGTTAATATGTCCCGTGTCTTAGATCCACCCCTGTGAACCGACACCCCGGAGCCCGGAAGGGCGTCTGGGAGAGACTGAGGGAGGAGTGGGTGAGGGGAGAGGGCGGCATGTGAAATGGCATGACGAACGACTTGACACTTGCAATGCACTTACGACTAGGTAGGTATTCATTATAAAAAAAATATTACAAATTACGACTCTACGCACAGCCTGATTCGTTGACAACGTTCGGTATGGTCTTGATGTACATTGAAGATGGTGTACTCACGATTTTTGCATTACATATATCTTCATTTCGACCCGGTCACATGGATCGGCAATCGTCCGTCAAGTGGGATTGAAATGTCGATGCAAATTACAAAAATCGTGAGTACCCCCTACATTCAAAATGTATAAACTAAACTCATATCATTCATCTAACATGTATGTATCTATTGTCTGAGTGAGAAAGATAGAGTGTTATAGCACGTACGTTAGAGCGAGACAACAGGCTAACGGCGAAGAACGCAAAGAATATTAAGTTATTATCGTGGCGAAATACGATAATAAAATATATATGTTTGTACTTACATTAATAGACATTAAAAATTAAATTTCAATGCAACAATTTACTAGAAACATAATAAATCATATATAACATGGTCAAGTATAAAATATATCGCAAATTAATCAAAATGAAACAGACAGAAACACATCAACTATCATTATAATTATTACCAACATCAAACTAATCAATTAAAGTACGCGCTACGCCCAATACAACATTAATTGTTCCGTGAACTAAACAGACGCTGGTTCTCCATCAGTGCGGAGACGCGACACGATCGCGACATTTCGGAATGTGCCGGTGCAGACAGCGTTCGTGCGACACGACGCGACGCGCGCCACTGGCCGTCCAGTGTACGGGTGACGTGCGGAGTGCGCGCGAACCGACGTCGGTGTTCCAAATTTGAACTCGAAACGAACCGTCCACCTGTGGCAGTGTATCGTGTAGTCGCGCACGCCCATAACTCAAGGGTCATTGGCGACCCTCGGTTACCTTCCGAAGACCCCGAGCAGAATGGAGCGCAGAGGAAGCTCTATTGTGGATTCGATCGGTCACATCCTACATTGGAAACCAGACTTACGGTCATTGCAATACAGTATTCAGTCTACCCCTCACTGCGGTCAGGCAGCCGACACATGCGCTCCTCGACACGACACGCCGTACAACACGCGGTCCGGTGCTGACGTCACCACGTGTCGCCTAACCGTGTGCAGTTTTGTAAACTACACATTCCCACGTGTATAATATCAATACGCTGTCAACGAATCAGTCATTTAATAGTATGAAACATATGAATATTAAGAAAATACAAAATTCTATTAGAATCTACTATTCTCTTGCATACATACATATATATATTGTTATTATGTTTATCCGTTTGCGAATCTCACTTCACCAATCATAAGTTTTAAAACTTTTTTAAAGTGACCATATACAGCAGTTACACGTTGTGGAGGGTACTCACGATTGATGTGTTTAAACTTGAACCAGTCACATATACGTAATCGTTGTAACCACATGTTATCGGCCTCAAAGTGAAACAGACAGATAGACACGAGAAACAGCTGTCCCAACGGAGCGTCTCCGTGTATGCATTACAGACATGGCAAGTATTGTACTTACATACATACATACACACACACAGCGTTTAATATGTCGGAGATGGTCATTAGTATTGACGTGAAACGAAACGCAGTACGATATCCGAGTGGTGGCAGCACCGTCGCGATGACGTCGACACTCGGCTAACATCGTGCTACAACAGAGCCTAGCTAGTGGAGTGACGCCGGATGGAGCCGCAGTTTACATTCTGCGGTCGAAGAGATCGGTTCCTCCGCACTGGGAACTGTTACTTGTTATACGTCCGCGCTATGTTCGACAATGCTGCTAAAACTACTGGCGTCGCCGACAAATACATCTTTGAATTTGTTCCTCAAGGCGGGGCCTCTGTGAAGTTAACAAAATTTTAATCTACTTATACAAAAGTAAATCCGGTCAAATCCGAAACTCGTGTCTATTAAGAAATATTTTCAGTTATCTATGGAAATTATGGAATGAATGATGTGCTTGTTTGGTTTTTTATTTGTAGATTATTTTGATAGCATGATGAAATTTTTGATGAAACATATTCACCTTGTATTCAAATATGAAAAGCTGACATGTGAATATATTCAAAGTTGTATGTCAGACGACATCTCCGACAGGACGACTGCAATATTATTATTGAACAACGGAACTGAAACACAATTAAATTTAACTGCAAACGTAAAATATACACAAATAATTCTACACATGTGCATATAACACCTTACACTTTCCCCACAATCCCGGATATCGACCGTGTCGCTGAAATGACAGAAATGACACTGACAGACATGACACTTTGACAGAACAACAGCCGACAAACAACCGCATGGGCTAACAAACGCCGGCGACTCCGGAGGCGTCGGCGACGCGTTGTAAACGATACACGAACTCGCCGTTCGTTTACAACCGTAACCGGGACGCGACTCCAGCCGAGTGGACGGCAGTGGTTCTCCACTAATATTAGGGTATATTATTTACCGCGATTATGCATTCTAAGGCAAACACTTCTGTACCTCATGAAACTATTTGAATTCTAAAACTCGGGAGTGGCAACACGTGAACTATGATGTGGGGGATCGCAGTTGTAAAGTTCAATCAATAAACTGGTGTGTACTGACAGTTGGAGTTTTTTTTTTTTTTAAGAAACCAAAACGAGAACACCCTCCCAACGGTACGACGATGACAATTCGTCCTGTCAAACTGACACGTGTAAACTTAGTTTTGACAGAACACGCCGTGGTCAGACACGTCGACGGGCGACGGTCTGTTTGTTTGTCGTTTAACGTACACACACACAGGAATAATATATCTATATATATTGTTATTTCAACTATACACTCTTAGACACGAGACTTGGCAAATATAATGTTTATAACGTTCCAAATGTGAATTTTGTTTTTTTACTCAAATATTAAAAGTGTAAATCTCATCTCCAAGAGTATATATTAACAATTATACAAGCTTAATATACACGACACAAATTATACAGAAATAGTTGAATATTTATATATATTCTCTGTTTTTGGAGATTTAAATCGGAACGTAATTTACAACACATCCCGTGACAGGTCGTTAGAAACTTAAAAAAATAATAATAATCTTATAAAATCCTATACATAGACTATATAGGAAATGCTTAAATCAAAGTCCACAGTTAAACAATATTCGTAACGCACTTCCAAACAAAATCCTCACCTAACACCACCGTGCACTCCGTCGTGACTCCCGTCGCGTACGACGACCGACATATTGGGTGGTCAACGCGGCCCATCGCCCGCCACCGTCGTACGATCACACCGACGGCCGCTGCTAACACGCCCATTACACAAACGGGGATTTTTATATGTTTTACAAGGACGTCTTTCAACGAGACTGACCCGGAACGCCTAGCGTGCCGATACAAGCCGATAACATTCCAAGAAGGGGCAAAAGTTTAAGGGCTTCCTATAAAAATATTAACCATCCAATTTTAATGTACTAAATCCTTCCTATTGCAAGACTCACTCGGCACAATGGACGTTCCAGTATCCCGGCACGCCAATTGTATAAATGAATAAAATCCCAATCGGTACGCGACACACGCGCTCGTCGCGCGTCCCGAGCGGACGCGGTCCGCGGAGTCGCAACGCAGCGCCCCTCCCCCTCCCTGCCCGCCCGGCACAACGGCACGAACCCAATCAGTCTTAGCTCAGCATCTAGTTGATGACGATCAGTCTGGGCGGCAGCATGCCCTTCTTGCTCAGCCACACCCTGGGAGGACACAACGGAAATCACTTTAGAATGGTGTAATACGACAAAAATATTTACCGAGGCGCGTCCATCTATGAATCCGCACAAGCCCCCTCTCGTGGTGCTGTTGGCAACCCAACGTCAAGTTTTTTATCTTTGTTTGTGACATGACGTCAACAGAAATAAAAATATTATACGATACGTTCCATCCTTACGTAATAAACATACCGTCTGTACGGACGGCGCGACTTGTGTCGCCGCACGCCGGGGCAGCGCGTGCGTTCAACATCTTAGACTTCATCACCACTCACCATCAGGTGGGATTGTTTTTAGGCACTGACTTATATGTAAAAAAAGGAATTGTGAAACAACTGCAGTTATGTTTGCAGAATAAAACATAATACTGAAGTCTTTCTTGTCGATTTCACTTGTTCCACCTACGACGAAACCAGCTTCAAATTACATTTCTGCTACGAACATTTTGGTCCTTCGAGCCGCATATGAACTAGCGACCTATTGATTAATGTGTACTATATTAATAGCTACTAACAGGTGCATCGCAGCTCTTGGGAAACGCCTGATTTGCAATCACGCCCCTTCTGCTCGCGAAATGCGTTTAATACAATTGTGTGCCAATGTTTTCAAAGTACGATAAGAGATGGCGCTACTGCATCCCTTAGTCGCGCTATCAAGTTTTCTACATTACTTGCATATATATACAATTTCAGTACGTTGAAGATGCGCAGTAGGATCGCTTTCCAAACAATCAAGTAGCTCATAGGCAAGTCAACCTGTGCTGTACAGTGTTGGTATTTAATAGATGACGCCCCCGGTGTTGCCACGTTAGCGACGCAATTCCCGAAGGTTCTCAAAGGTGTATGAACTGTGCCAAGTCGCACTTGACCAGCGTGGCGCGCCTTTATTGCTCCTGTTGTCGGCAGTGGGACGATATGGTATGTAATGATGACGATCGAATTATTCGACAAACGAATGATACGATTAGACTGATCCGATCCGATAAAGGCATCCGCCCACTGACCCGATGCCGGCGCCGAGCAGCAGCGACACGAGGTTGGTGACCAGCACGGCCGCCACCGCGCCGCGGCTGAACAGACACGTGCGACGGACGGACAGACAGTGGCTCTGCAACAAACACACACACATACACACATTTTATATATATAAAATCAACCATCAAGGCACCTAATTAAACAGACGAAAAAAACAACAAAATCTGTCCAACTGTTTAGAAGCGCTTTGTTTTTTATTATTATATTTAGCAATTGTAGTGCACGCAAAATTCTCCCTCTCATCTCACCGTACTAGGGCTGCTGGAAGAGATTTCTTCTTGAAATAAACAATAAACCCGTGTACTATCGGCTAAAAGAACGTTGTCCAAATCTGTCGTAATAAAAAAAATTAACAACTGTCAATTGACAGTGACAAGATGGGGGACGACAGGACGGTGTCAGTCAGTTACAAGTTTGACATATTAGCACTGCGTAATAAGATTCTCTACTGATATTACAAAGAGAGATTGCGAATTTTGTGTGTGTGTATGTCGAGGTTAATCGTCCTGCACCTATTTAAACAATTCTATTACCATTGGAGCGGCACTGCGGACTGCAAATCATGTACAAATATTTGACTTTTCAATTCGAACTAATTCTGAGCGGGTGGCGCGGTAGTTGTGATTCGTCGGTTACCCGCAGATAACGTTCGACCACAATCTTTATCATTGATAAATTAAAAAAAAATGCCAATTTGATTCGAATAACTGAGCGAGCACTGGATGGAATTTGAAAGTGACAATCGTAAAGTAATTTAACAACGCACTAAATCCCCGTCCTTACTGCGCTACAGAAAACCCGCGCCTTAAGTTTACGAACGAACAGCACGTGCGTTGTTTCACTAATGTGCTCCTTATTACACCCGCAGCGGAAGTCGACATTTTGTATACTGCCCTCTCAATCCAATTTCCTTATTAACGTTTATCACGTATCCCGCGGGAACAGATCCATTTCACGGCACAACGAGCATCCTATATTACGACCCACAATTCAAACTACTGGAATGCTAAGTACCATCCGAAGCTGGTCAGCGGTTTTAATGTAATACGTGCACAGACAGACAGACGACCTACACAACAACAAACTATAATTATATTATCTATATTAAAATTACCAGTTGCAGGTTCGTTATTAGTATATATTTGTTGCCAAAAACTTTATCCAAAGTTCCCCAGACCGGACGAAGCGTGTCCAACTCGGCGGCGTGGCGCCGCACGTACCTGCTGCATGGCGGGCGCCGCCAAGTGCTGCTCCAACACCTCGATGGAGGAGGCGGCCGATGGCGGGCCGCGCGCGCTCTGCGGATGCTTGAACCTCCAGTCCCTGTTAACGGCCAGACACAATAAAACTCCGGACGAGTCTCTGTTATACAGGGTGCGACAGTTCCTTATACAGGGTGATAATTTTCAAATTTATAATAATTATCTACATTGGTTGATGAATGAAATGAAATGTCAGTATAATGAAAGTTCGGTGAAGGGGAACGGTGAGGAAACCTGTACACCTGAGAATTCTCCGTTATGTTATCGAAGGTCTGTAATGTTTGCCAATCTGCACTTGGCCAGCGTAGCGGACTATGACCATAACTCGTCTCTTTGTGAGAGTAAAGCCAAGCCCAGCAGTGGGACAATGTGCGTTGGAATAATGCTGATATGAATATAACCGATATAATTGTGCAAGTAAATGCCTTTCTTGTACTTTATGGCGCTTTATTTTAGAGGTGAGGAACCAAAGAAACTCCTCAGCACACCGTTTAACCACAACACACAGACGCAGAAGCACACAGATTGATTACTATTTATTGATTTGTTATCTATTTATTTATTGGTTGATTATCTATATAATATATATGCTGTAAAGCTGTATGTTTAAATTACAGATGTACTATACGAGCGTTTAATTTAGAAGTAAAGACACTAGAAAATATAATACACTTTTACTTAGCAACTTTAGTTTAACTAAATATAACAGACGACTGTTCCTGCAGTGTGACTACGTAACGACAACTCAACTTCGTGCGTCGCCCATTTTTATAGCTACCCGCATCCCGACTGTTGTTATCAACCACTCCTCCATAGATGGCGGTACGGTCTAGCACGTTCTGCAACCGTGCAATAGATAACGTCCTAACAAGGCCACGCGGACGTGTCAAGCGATAATATTCTGTCTCTGTCGCATTTGTATGCGACGCGTAAGTCGGTCTCTTTCGTGTACGAGTGAGGGGGAATATTACGATTTGTCTGTTGTGTTCCCTGTCTATGAACCAGTAATTTCACATTCTTTTGCCACATAACGGGAATATGGTGATCGTAACCATAACTGATGAGTTCAAACTTAAATCAACGTTAACATTTTTACCGGTTATTTAGAGCTAATTGCGTGAACCGGTGTGACGGCGAGACTTGCACGCAAATCGTGAGTGTGTGGTGCCGTTAACATGAAGTACATAGCCACCGCGGCGGTGTACTCACTTGGGGGGCAGCTGATCAGGTCTGCTGCTCCATTCCCACACCCAGTCGTTGGAGTCGTCCTGGAATTGGATTTAATTATTTATTAGACACACCAACAGCATTACACACAAATCACTTATCCGCATCTATAATATTATCGTAGAGAGAGCTAATTTTGTGTTTGTGTATGTCGAGGGTAGTTGTAAATACACACAAGTTACATAAGGGATAAACATAAGTTAACATAAGTTTTACACATAAGTTGATAAATTAAAGGTGTGTGCAGGATTCACTCTCGAGTCTCCGGTACGCGAGACCTACATCCAAATCACGGGGCTACCAACAACTTACTGTGTAATATGTGGTACTATGCAATGTAAGCATGTCGAAAGGCGTTACAATCCAGCGAACATCTTCAATTTTCAACGAGCAGCCAATGATTACTTGGTTCGGTGAAACAGATGTCTAAGAAACATTTATCCCAATATATTTAAAGTCCGCAGTTGACTATTGCAGACGCTGTAACGTAACGCCGTTCGTCATTGTTAGCCCCTGCACGTGGAAAAACCAACTTGATACTTGTTAGACGGCACATTGTATGAACCACTGCACGATGTAAACGACTGGCCGACCCCGACGACGTGTTACTCGGACGCGTGTAAGCGTGACACTGCGCCGGCGCGCGGTCGACCGGTCGGTGCTCGCCGTGTGGCGGTGGGGAGCATTCGACGCTCATTGGTCCAGATCTGGTACTATGCAAGCTCTGTTAGAGGGCGCCACATTGACGTGGCAGGGATCTATATATCAAATTGTGTGCTTCAAAGGTACCCACCCACAGCAGAACACATGTACCAACATCACCAATGTTTGTGTGTATGTCTGCGTGTGTGTGCGCGTGTGTGCGCGCGCGTTCAACATACCCTCCAGCAGTTGATGTAGACGCCCTTCAGCTCGTCCTCCGTGGACGGCTCCAGGTTGGGACTGTTCGGCGGAGACTTGGGGCTGGAACGGGAAAAATAAATTTATAATAAATAAAGACATTCAGACAAAGGATTCTGCGCCTTCTACATCTATATATATAATAATATTCTAACTCATCGCTTCCTGTACATTAAGGGATATGAAAGAAACTACATAAGGGACCTTTGTTAACGGAATAGAACCCAAAACAACAATTATTAGAATTTGTGTCTGTTTTTCTGTACGTTTGTGAGCGCTATTATCGAAACGGCAGTAGAAACAAAACATGACGCGCATGAGTTCATTTACAGAACACCTAAACGATAAACTGATTTTCAATTGGAATATAAAAAACCATCAAGACGTTAAGGAATAAAACAGGGTAAAAACGAGAAGCGCCTAACAAAATTCAACAGCAATGTTCTGGTGCCGATATATTTTGGAAACTTAACAGCAGGTGCAATGTTTGTTAGAGTGAAGCGCGGGTAAAAGCAATTCAACAATTTAAATTATAAAAACTAACCAAACTTTGACGATTTCAAATACTATTCTATTCTGATATCCATCCCGGACGGCGCTAGCGCGCAGCGGCGCCGGACTGGTTTTCGATGGACGCGCAATGAGAAAACGTTTATAATTGGATGTGAAATTGCAACCGAGCTCGTTTCAAGTCGGAACGCATGATTATAGGCGAATGCAAACTGCACATCGGCACTAGGTCGTACGCGCGAGCGACGTCTTCCGGCCTATGCTTAGGCTCGTTTTGGAGTGGAGTGCATTACATTTTTGCAGGTATCCTAATAGGTAGGCTAAGCTAGGTGCTGCTGGGTACTTCAAGATTTTTAGCTTAAAAACCCTATCCAACTTTTGCTTAATCTATTATTATTGAGTTTTAATGTAGAGAGGACACTTTGTTATCTATGTAGAGCGCTAAATATATATTTTATCTGAATTTATGTCTGTGTGTCTGTGCACGTATAACAGTAACGCCGCTGAACAGGTTTAGACGACTGTTGGTATATTAGTTGTTTGTATTATGTGTCCATAATATAGCATAGTTTCCGTTCCGGGAAATGGATATCTTCGCACGGAATTTCAAAAGCAAAGCGTGAGCTTGTTATTTGGAGTCGAATAAAATCGGCAATTCTTAAAAAAAAAGAGAAAGAAAGAGATTTATTTGACAATATAATCACCACAACAGCCTTTACAAACATATATATGTTGTATTTGTAAACATATATATATATATATATATATATTCAAAATCAATTGATGATATAAGTATTCTGTAAATACACTTATGAACGTCATTTTTGCTTCTACCGCCGTTTCGAAAAGGTGCATTAACAACGAGGAGAAGAAACAGCGAAAGAAACTCCTCAGCTACATATATACATATAATTGAATGTACCAATGAAAAAGACACTCACTCAGTCCGTACCGTTGCATAAATCAACGGTGACTAGTTTTCAGTGAGATCTTTTCACGCATAGTTCACACCGGTACGGCGAAAGTTTGTATAACTTTTTTATTTATGGGCGGATTGCATTGGAACGAACTTGTGTGAAGTGTTAAGTGATGCTTCCTTTTTTATTTTCATGTTAACAGCTGACAAATGAGCACACGAGCTACCTGACGGTGAGTGGTCACTGTCGCCTGTGGACATCGGCAAGACCGAAGGTATCATTGATGCGTTGTCAGCCAGGAAATGAGAAGAAGGTAATAAAGAATGCACCGGCTCCCAAGCCCCCAGCCGGAACACGACGAGTTGTTTGGGAGCTGATTCGAGCGGGAGGGTAGTAGCTAGACGGGCGGGCTTCACGGAAAGATAATAATAATAACACTAATAATATTAATGACTTAATAATAATACTGATTATATAATGTATACGCGAATATATAATATAATATATAATAATATAATCTATATGCGAAGCCCTATCACCAAGCAGGCTGGCTTCTGTCGCCTCTTACGACACCCTGTTCTACCCGCATGGGATTGGGGCGAGTATTCTAGGCCGCCCCGATACGGCCAAACTGCACTAGATTAGTGAAAACCATAACGACATCGGTTGAGCCGTTTCTGAGATTAGCGCGAACAAACGCACATACAAACAGACAAAAATTCTAACTATTGTTTTGTGTTCTATTGCGTTAACAAAGGCCCCTAGTCATAGTTTCTCTCGTATATCCATCATGTACAGAGAGCGATCAGTTGTAATTTTATTATATGTACAGGTATAAAAATGTTACACACTCACACCCCCGCACCAGGATTTCCTGTGTCGCGGGCGACATGGACATACACAAACATGACATCATAAACACCCATGACCCGAGAACAAACAATTATCTGTCACACAAATGTCTGCCCCGGCCGGGAATCGTACTCGGGACCCCTTCGCTCGGCAAGCGGGGTCACTACCAAATAGACTATGGGGTTGTCATATAGATAGATAGATAGGGAACTTGTTAATATTATTAACTTTAGATATCACACGCGAGGTCTATTTAAGCTCAACCAATTTTTTTTATGTCTATTTGACAATGAAATTGGCGGCAGCAACAGTAGTGAATGACGCGTCACTTCTCGAGAGTGGGCAACGCATCCGCAACTAACCGACAACAGGTAGGCAACCACAGGCAGCGGTGTCCGCTGAAGTCCAATGACAAAACGACACGCAAAAATCATTACACCTTGCTCTCGACCTACCGGGGCGACCGCGGCCCGCGCGCGGCCTCGCTCCCCCGTTCGCCGCGCACCCGGGGACCGGTTCCACTGGTTGGTTAGTTAGTTCTATTGGCCGGTTACCACCCGATGTGCGCTGTTATATCTGTCTACCTACCTTCGTTTATTTTCATTTGTATTAAATTTTCTTATCGTATTTTTATTATAATCAACTTCGAATTACCTTCAAACGATTAAGTTTAAAAAGAAAAGCAGCCAGGCTGGCCAAAAGCCTGCACGCCGAGCGCTATTAGCTATATACTTTATGTGCGGGATAAAAAAACATTTTCACTCTCTGGTATTTTTATCAGGGGTCTAATGGAGCTCCGTAAATTTAACCGAAATAAAAGTACTTATATCCAAAAGCAAATCTGATAAAAAAGTTTCCAATAATTTCGGAAAGGGGCCGAGTCTAAATCGAACACGTTATGACAAGTTTTCGCCAATCGAGTGGATACACTTATTATTTTATTATGTTACTTAAATGATTTTTTTCATGATTATAATGCTATAAATAATACTTAAAAAGTCAAACTGTTACCTTGTGAATTAATACATTATATATTTTTAAAGGTCTTAAATCATCTAATATCCGTGCCGAAATCATCCGAAACAATCGGGTAATCCAAAACAATTTCACATCCGTAACCGTATTCGAAACCGGTAAAATATTATTCATATATCCGTATCCATATCCGAATATTCATATCAATAACACGTCCCTAATTTCAATGATCGAGCATCCATCCCCAACGACGCGGCTAAATTCGCGATTCGACTGCGGCTAAATGAGCGGGCAAGCGGCTCCACGAGCGAGATGTACGAGTGAGTTGTCATGTACAGATGTTTGATTGGTGTGTCTTCTTCTGATTCAAGGGCCGCGCCGCTGTCGACACAGCTGATGAAGCAATCTCCAAGTGTTTATCGTATATAAAATAATTAAATAATTTTTTTGCTTGGTGGTAGGGCTTCGTGTACGGATTATTATATTATCAGTATTACTATTAAGTCATTAATATTATTACTGGTATTACTATCTTTCCGCGAAGCCCGCCCGGCTAGCTACCACCCTTCTGCTCGAATCAGCCGCCAGACGACTCGGCGTGCTCCGGCTGGGGGCTTGACAGCCAGTACTTTCCTTCTTTCTTAACTTCTTCTTTCTCGGCCGTCAACGCATCAGTGATACCTTCGGTCTCGCCGATGTCCACGGGCGACGTGACCTCTCACCATCGGGTGGCTCGTCTGCTCGTTTGCCTATTATTTACACAAAAAAAATAAAGACCCTGCACTGTTGTAACTGTCCATGGGCGGCGGTGGCCGTTCGCCGCTCGGCCGTGTGACGTCACAGATCACTACTGTTTCAGTAATCGAACACCGCAGAGACTGTAACGCGACACGCAAACAGACGGACGACCCTCGTTTGTAACGATATATGTTACCGTCACACGTACATAGGTACGTGCTGCTTCTTGTTATCTAGACATCTGTACATACAATACAATTATAACTGATCGCTTTCTGTACATTAAGGACACACGAGAGAAACTACTATTAAGGGTCTTTGTTGACGCAATAGAACCCGAAACACCAGTAATTAGAATTTGTCTCTGGATGTGCGCGTTAATCTCGTAAACGGCTTATCAGATTCCATTACGGTCTTCACTAATGTACTGCAGTAAGCGCCCTTAATACTTACAAGTTCGATTCATTTCAATCCGTCCATAAACACAAACGCTATGAAGAGAAAAACCTAACCCTAAAACGATGTAGGTTATTTCTAAAAGCGAATCGAGGGCGGTTTGTTAGTTATAAATAAAATAATCTATCCACGCGTGTCGCTTGTTAACGTTTCAGTTCATATTCGTAAAATATATGCGCCGTAACGTGCTGTTTGTTCGTAGTAACAACGGCATCTGATAAGGAACGCTGCAGTCGCATTGCGACAAGGTAATTTTTATTTATTTTCACTCGATTGAATGCGGCACACACCAATGTCCGATCAGATTGATCGGAGACAACTCGCTCGTACATCTCGCTAGCTGAATCACTCGCACGCCGACAACAATCTCGTCCGGCCATCCGCAAACGAGTCGCACACCGGGTTCGTCTAGCTACAGGCGCGCGTTGAAAGCGGCGCAGACGGACGCGAGGAACATGAAATTTTTAAACAGTTACTTATACGAAGCGATACAAATCATAATTGGTCGTTGTTCGAAATTAAAATGCACTTACAAATTTGTATATAAACATGGAATCCTTTTGTGATTTGCATTTTTTAATCTTTTAAACAAAATTAACCATTTTGCTAAAAGTTTTCCACACTCAACACGTAACACACTCAGTGACAAAATGCATCAACCAATAACAAGCACGGAAGCACCGCGGTCCCGCCGCCACCCACCTGCCCTTCACGCTGGAGGCGCGCGAGTGGCGCACCGACGAGTCGCGGCTCTCGCGCTGCGCCTCGCGCAGCAGCCGGATGTACTCGCTCTCGCCGCCCGCGAGCGGAGCGCCCGAGTTCAGCTCCACCCACGACTCTGCTGACAGACACAGTGCACGGTTAGATACGACAACACCCAACAGATACTGCGAAACGTGGTCCGCGACGTCACCCGGCGGACCGCGACGCCACCCGGCGGACCGCGACGTCACCCGGCGGTCCGCGACGTCACCCGGCGGTCCGCGACGTCACCCGGCGGACCGCGGCGTCACCCGGCGGGCCGCGCGGACGACCAGCGCCGGTTGGCTGCCGATTGCCGGCGTGACGCTGAGCCGGATGAGTTTCGTAATGTTTGCATTTAGGCTTCTCGCCCTGTTCTGGTTGGCAACCATTATAATGTTTTATAAGCCAATCAAATGTGTGTTTTTAGCTGTAAATTTGGTAATTGGAAACATTACGAATAGATGATGTTATGTCTATGTCGATGCCGTCCCACCGTCAGGTGTGCAGGTTTCCTCACGATGTTGTCCCTCACCAAAGGGAGTGGTAATTAATCTGTAGGTAATACGCAGATAATTTGGATCTGCGTTCAAACACCGGCCAACCGGTGCGACTCTACCGTCGGTCGTTCGGCTCAGTGAGCTCGGCTGCCTGCTACGAATGTACTAGCAGAATCCACCGGGCACTAGAAGCCCCATCCTGCCCTGCGTCCACACCAACCTTCAAATCAGACCGCGCACTCTTCGGCGGCGACCGCCCCTGACCTTACGTTAACGACATAAAAATATCTAGAACACGTTGCGAGACAGACAACAAAGGCACATTTTATATTTATGTAACGCCACACCGCCGCGTCCGTCCCATGCCCACCGGCCGGGTCGATGCGGTGTCACGCGTGTCACGCCCCGAATACGCGCCGTGACGAAGGTCGCCCTTGAGCCGCGGGCCGAACTGGTCTGTGCACGCGTTGGTATGCCGGAAGTGCTTTGCTTTTTTCATGTTAATAACCGATGAACGAGCAGACGAGCCACCCGACGGTGAGTGGTCACCGTCGCCCGTGGATATCAGCAAGACCAAAGGTATCACCGATGCGTTGTCGGCTAGGAAATAAGAAGAAAGAAAGTACTGGCTGTCAAGCCCCCAGCCGAAGCACTACGAGTCGTCTGGCGGCTGACTCGAGCGGTAGGGTGGCAGCTAGCCGAGCGGGCTTCGCAGAAATATAATAATACCAGTAACAATATTAATGACTCAATAATAATACTGATAATATAATCCTTACACGCAGCCCTATCACCAAGCGGGCCGGCTTCTGTCGCCTCTTACGACACACCCTGTTCTGCCAGCGTGGGATTGACATTATTCTAGGCCGCCCCAATACGGCCGGAAATTTATTAACTTCCAAAAACAACTGCACGTAATTTCATCCAGCTCAAGCAATACGATGATGATTCACGGGGAGAGTTAGGTATACGAGTTAAACCTGAATTTACAAATGCCCGATGAAAACGAGTAACTGTTTCTATACTATTCGTGAAAGCATGAAACGTTGTCCCGACGCGAAGCGAAAACATATCGCTACTAAAACTGCTAATCTATCTATCTATACGTTAATAACAAAATCCTAACTGATCGCTTTCTGTACATGAACGATATATGAGGAAAAATATTATTAGAATCCAAAACAATAGTTGTTAGAATTTCAGAAACGGCTTAACCGATTTCGTTCTAGTTTTCACTAATGTATTGCGGTGCGCGTCACTTAATACTTACAGTTTGTTTCATTGCAATCGGTCCATAATTAAAAAAGTTATGAATCATATATGTATTTCTAATTCACCGAACACCTTATTTACACCTTAGTTTACAGCTACTTTGTGTTGTTTAAAAGATGTGCTGAGGAGTTTTTTTCGCCGTTTCTTCACCTCGACGTTAAAGCACCTTTTCGAATCGGCAGTAGAAGCAAAAAATGACGTGCTAAATGTATTAACAGAATATCTAAACGATTGAATGATTTTGAATTGAATTCAATCAAGGATGCTTTTGATCATGCAATGGATCTGCCCTCGCGGAATTCACCACGGCAAAGAGACTGCTGCGGGTCACTAGTTGTGGAGTACACTCACTTGGCTCCTGTTGAATTATAATAATGTCGTGTTTTATTACAGACCGTGAAGTCTTTATAAATAATGACAGGATGTTCCCCGTGTTGCGTTTATCTCGATTACTTTAATTTGCAACCCACATTGTTATCTCACTATTGTTGCAGGTGAACGCTCAACAATTGCTTCGCTTGACCACACCACGTCCCGACCTGCGAGGCCACGCCACCACCCACCACGGCGGTACCAATCCTGCGATCTCGCGTCATGTTTTCACCGGACGACAGATGCGCCTTGTAAGACTCCATTTCCGTATACCAACCGACACATCCTGAATTAAATTTTTTGGCAACATCCGACCTCCACCTGATGGTGAAGCGTCACGTACAAGTTGGTGTCTGTGCAATGTGTTGATCTGTCGATGACTAGTTTTCACCCGCGGCTTAAATTCATTAGAATTCCCAAAAAAACATATCATGGTCGGATTCGTCCCTGGTACATTTCTATTATCAGTGTAGATAAGGGTTAAAACGAATATCTATTTAATCAATTTAATTTAAAATACTACTCGATGAGAAAATGGTGGTCGACCGTCTGAATTAAACATGTCATAAATAAATAAAAGCTCATACACACTCCCGCACTAGAAATCCATGTGTTGTGTAAGGCGTGAACACACAAAAATAAAAAATCATAAAAACCCGCGATCCGAGGACAAACATTCACCTGTCACATAAACGTCTGCCCAGACCGGGAATCGAACCTGGGACCCTTCGCTGGACAGGACACCACCAACTGGGCTACGGGGTCTTCGATGCATATCTACATCTTATGGTCATGCGACACTTCAACTTGGGTAGAGCTGCAGAACTAAGCCCGCGTAGGTGCCTGTGACCTTGACCCCTCTCATTGGAAAAGAATAACCGGAGCCCAGCAGTGGGACAGTTATCGGTTGTAATGATAATCACTTCACATTCATCGAACATCTTCGGAAAAAAACTATCCCAAATATACCATCAGAAACGACAGTCATTAGTTGTTTATCAGGTGCTTTATCCTTTTTCTAACTACCCACATAGCCGTCGGTACAAACAGAACGAACCTGCGCGCAGTATTTTTGAGGACTACCGCGTTCGAATCGACGGTGCGAGGCGTGGTTTTACGATGAACCAGCAAACTGCACTCGCTTCGCATCGGGAAAACTACGTATTACGCTAAGAAATAGAACGCGCATTATTTTAAATTAATTTATAACTTTTTTATTGATCGACAGATCGCAATGAAACATACTTAGTGACGCTTACTGCAATACATCAGTGAAAACCAGAACGAAATCGGTTAAGCCGTTTCTGAGATTAGCGCGAACAAACACACAGACAAACGGACATAAATTCTAACGACTATTGTTCTGTGTTCTGTTGCGTTAATAAAGGTCCCTAGTAGCTTTTTCACTCATATATCGTTCATGTACAGAGAGCGATCAGACAGAATTTTATATTATAAAACGTATGAATATTTCAAAGAAACTGACTCTTTGTGGACGTTAGGTACGGTAGAAAATCGTATAGATGAACGAGTGATTCATTAATGTCGTAATAATAAAACAAATGCATCTAGAAGCATCTTCGCGTTAATAACACGCGCGCGTATTAATAATACAGTTTAGAAGTACCCACCGATAAGGGAACATTATTAACAAATGGTTTTGTTTGTAATCAATCATTATCGGCATATTACATTGAGGGTGTCATTTTTCGCAGACCGTTTACGAACAAGTTATTGCCTGGAACGACTCGCCCGCGTCGGTGTTCCCGCCTACTTGCGATGGAGTCTTAGAGAGAGAGGGAGAGGGAGAGAGAGCGAGAGAGAGAGAGAGAGAGAGAGTGGATAGGGTTTTACAAGTCGATGCGCTCAACGCCTTAGACTTCATCGCTACTTACTATCAGGTGGGATTGTTGTCAAGCATTAACTTATACTATGTAAAGTATTTTTTATTATTTACATGAAACAAAATATGTATTCAATGTTTGTTACAAGGGCACTACTTCTAATTTCCTGGTCGACAACGCATCAGTGATACATTTGGTCTCGCTGATGTCTAATGGGCGACGGTGACCACTTACCATCGGGTGGCTCGTCTGCTCGTTTGTCGGCTCTTATCGTAAAAAAATACTAGGAACTTTGAAAACAGCTCGACTTTTCAATATAAAACACAATGCGGCTATATTTGAGTGATTCACAATGCAATGAAAAAATTCCACATCTCATACTCAGAAGATAGCGTGTAGCCGGCCCTTAGTAAATATGGTAAGGACCTGATAATAGGTTCCGGAGCTAAAAGAGTGGAACTCCTCAACGGATGGCAATAATTGAACCGTGTTCACGAAATATTTATTGGCCGCAATATAACCATTGCGTTAGTAACAGAGAACAAACTTCAAACATTTTAGTATGTAGAGCATGAAATATTTTATTTTAATTTATTTGTATCTAACTATGTTTCAAATTACGTATTTTAAAAAATTACAAAAACTGAATTAGTCTTATCAAAAAATGCATCCTACAAGTTGCGGCATAAATTCAGTCATGTACGTACAAAGTTTCATCGTTTTAAATCTAGTAGTTAGCTAGAATGTGTCTATTACTGACAAACATATACACACCCAAGTGTCTCTATATACGGATTCCGTTTTACAACGGAGAAATTCGGATATCTTAATTTATTTAATTTTGAACTCAAACCTCATCATAATTAATGACACCTACGAAGTGGGCGTATTTTAACACGCGCGCATTCACCCACACAGAACATAAACAAAACAAAAACTGTTTTTGTATCGCGCGCGCACACTCATTGCATTTCACAATCAAAACAAAACAAAACATTACCCAGGTCATCAACCGACACCGAATCCTTTAGTTCCATCATTTTGGCACCGAACCACCGTTTGGTACACACACGTGTCACTCTTCTGCGTATTAAAATGATTTTCAAAATGTCACTACGAATGCTTATTTGCGTACGTCGCAACGCAGCACACAGCACGTCCGCCCGCGCTGAGCGTCTGCGAACGACTGGCTCGGCTCGGTACTGCGACGCCGCTGGCCGCCGACGCGACTTTGCTTTGTCTGGTGTTTTCATTTTCGAACGTGTCGCGCGACGCGTCCGCTCTGAGTCAGCGATCGCGCGACACGTTGGCCCGACTTGCGAACGTGCCGTTGACAAACTGTGGCAGGTCCGAGAGATTCACGGCGGAGTTGTTCAGAACCAGACTGCACATTTCAACCTATTCAAAATCTTACGTGGTAATTTCTGTCACTACCGTATTTCACTAGAGCTTGCCTTACAAGCGTAGCAGTCAATTTCAAAATCATTTAATCATGTGGGTATTCTGTAAACACTTATGCGCGTCACTTTTTGCTTCTACTACCCTTTCGAAAAGGTGCCTTAACATTGACGAAAAGAAACGGCGAACGAAACTGTCCGCATCCATCTGAGTCGACATTCCTTCTCAGCTCGTTGCGCACCCCGTTCACCAACGCACTAGACAACGGTATCGAATCCCTCCTCGTTGGAGGTAAGCGGGCGTTATACTCGGCTTAGCCTCCACGATCTTCGTGCGTACCAATGTCCTCCCGACCCCGTCTAGCTTACTCCCTTCCATAATTAACCCTGAAATGTGTTACATTCCCACAAGTCATCAAGCAACCGCCTGCATCCTCGAACGTGGCAAATATGGTCCACGCCGGTTCGCAACCTCGTTGACCCCCCAACGTTGGTTCCGATCCGAGCGAGATATTTTCAACTACGTAAACATAGATAGATGACGCAGGCGCGTGTGTGTTTGTGTTTAGTGCGAGTGAGAGTGAGATTCTATCTCGGCTGCTCATCTGCGCCGCAGATATATGAGCGCAATAACATTTCCTGAGCTGCAGAGCGCAGTGACGTCAACTCCGACGTTAATGGCTCGGTTTGAATCGCTGTACCGCCGAATTGAATTTTATTAAGTGTCAAAAGACGACAAACGAGCAGACAGACGACTTGCACGACAGTACCGAGTCACTACACAGGATGCAAGAACTGTGTGTGTTACATTAAAGAAACTTGTGGGTCTACAACACACGTTCGGTCTTTTCCCAAAAGAACGGCGATTTCCGAAATCGTTCAAAGCAATTCAATTTTGAAATGTCTTCCAAATTGTATTTAACACGTCACAAACAATCTCGTACCCCCCGATGAGTCGTTCATTTGTAGGTACGTCGGCCTGTTGCATTTGTTCGTATTTAATTTCCAACTTTGACTCCCAAAACTAACCGCTGAAATCAGAGCTCGTTATCTTAGACTTCGTCACCGCTCACCGTCAACTTATCTGTATATATAAAATGAATGTTCGTCTGTGTGTCCTTTATAGAATCGTAAACTATGCATTTGATCATGTGATGATCTTTAGTAAAGTTGTTGTGTGCGCGAGCCCACGAAGGTTTCAGAGTTGGTACTACCAATTTTCGACAGATGGCGCCACTGTCATTCCAATGAATTTCATATATTGATGTGAACTCAAAATGAATGGAATATTTGTTTAATGTCTTTCCTTCGAATTAATTTTAGTTGGTGGCGTAGCAACGCGCGCAGGGTACAGCTAGTATATTATATAAAAAAGCATAGCTGCCCACAACAGGCTTACTGGGATGCCATCTCGAGTATTCTTTAACAAACTAGCATATATTTATTTAGACGGTAAAATACATCGTTTACGATTGAAACAACAAACAAACAAACAACTGAAATAAGGGGATAACGACCTGAACCATTTGCCCAACAGTGGGATAAATATGGACCCTCGTCTTAACATTCGAGCCCACACAAAACACTCTACAACCCAATATGTACCAGGCGTACACATACGATAGGAACTCCGTTTAATAAGGATATCCGCACACGTTCTAATCGTTTATCGATCCTGTAGGCAACGTACGACGACCAACTTATAATGCCCTCGACTCGCCACCACCCCGTCCACTGTCCCGGGAACGTCTTAACGAGATTCGATCGCTGGAAATAAAAGAACAGAACATTCTTTGTTGCAGACACGAGATCAACCTATTGTATTAGTGTATTAAAAAATAGAGATGAGATGATATCGGATATCCGAGATCTTAACTAATCTGTTAAAAAAAATCGGATAATTTCGAATAGTGCCAGAGTTCAAATGAAACACGTTATGATACAATTTTCGTTGCCCGAGTAGATGCGCTACACTCATTTATCGACAATTTTTAACAATTAATCCTTCAGGCTACTGTTTTTTTTATTATAATACCAGATAATACATAGAAACAAAGTCAAGCTGCTACCTTGTAAGTACATTAAAATTTTTTCCTTGGTCCTAAATCATCTCATTTCTGTGACGATAGAAATTGTAATAGTTTCATAACAGTCACCGTAATTGAAACCGGTAAAAAAAAACCTGTAAAATATTATTCATACACCCGCATCCACATCTCGATTCGAAATGTCCATATCCTTAACATCACTAATATCTTATCGCTATACATTGATCTCTAACAGAATCATAACATCTTAGAACCGAAATTCTAATTAACAACCTTCGCAGCTTCTTCATCGGCGTCGGTGTTCTGTTGTTACGGTGGTCGACGGGCGGCGGTTACCGCTCACCATCGCGTGGTGTATGTCGGCTCGTTTGTTCGCTTGTAGGCGATACAACTTTTACAGGGTTCGGATACATCGCGGGTAAAATTCTACCTGAAGAATGTTGTTAATTAAGATTTCTATTTTCTAGAGGCTATTATATTTCCCGTTTAGTTCCGCTTAAATTTGAAGAGAAATACCTCCCCAAAGGGTGCAAAATAAAAGATGAAACTAAGAAATTCACTTTCTTCAAATAGAACTCGGTTTTTTTGTTGTAAAAATATTTATTGTCAGCACCAGGGTTAGGTGCAGGTCGCTAGGGTTGCAGTTGTCACCGCAGATATTCAGGTTGTCGATCGGTTGATGCGAACCAAGAGATACCTTACCATTAGATCTGTAGATCCGTCTGCTGACGAAGGCGAGGAACCAACAAGATACTACTATTATATTTTTGTTGTAAAAAACCTAAAAATAGAGATTCAACAGCCGGCCTCAATTCCTGAACGCCGTTCTCGTTCAACCCTGGGTTACATGGGTGACGTTATGAACTCGATTAAATCGGGTTACCCACACCCCCACACTAGGACCCCGTGCCGACGGCCCGACGACCAACGTTTGTCCGTCGCCGACCAGTCTGCTCTGGCCTGAAATCGAACCTGAAACCTCTCGCTGCGTAAACTACCAACTGAGCTGCGGCTATGACGAGATACAGACTTAACTATTGAGTAGCCAAGTCTTGGGAGACAGATTTTGATCAAATCTCCATTATCTCTAATTACATGTCAAATATCAATACCAGCAAACTACCCTCGCTTCGGTTCGGAAAATTTACCTTACGCTTAGAAATAGCATCTGAATTGTTTTACTACTGGGATTTTTTCGTTCCGTGAATATGAAATATATATATATATATATATATATATATTAATTTATAACTTTCATATTTATGGTCTGATTGATACGAAGCGAACCTCAAATATTAAGTGATGCTCACTGCAGTATACATATAAATAAAAACCGTAACGAAACATTTTAAGCCGTTTAGTTTCTCTTATACATCCTGCATTTACAGAAAGCGATCAGTTAGAATTTTATCATATGTATATATTATAAAAAGAGAGTGCGAATATTGTATGTCTGTATGTATGTGGAGGGTAATCTCTTGCACCACGGCACCTGTTTGAACAATTCTTTTACCAATTGAAAGGTAGATAATTCTGCATAGACACAGACTATATATAAAGTATATATTTATAATAATTAATCGTCGAGCCTGAACAAGGTCTGGACGAGCCGCTGATAAACTTTACAACCCTACGAACCGTACAATAGCGGACGTTACGTTCCTCGCCAATGCCAATGCACGCACGCACCAATGACGTGCCATATTACGTGCGAACTAGGGATGTGTTCCAGGGACGGATCTGGATACGGATACGGATATATGGATGATATTTAACCGGTTTCAATTTCGGTTACGGATGTGAAATTGTTTTTGATTATCCGATTGTTTCGGATAGTTTCGGTTGTATAATGTATTTACAAGGCATTAGCTACACTTTATTTCTAGGTATTATGTCATATTAAAATCAAAGAAAATGACAGCAGTTAAATTTAAATAATAAAAATCGTCTAAAACGAGAACGACGCGGCCAATGTATCGGGCTCGGCCGGCGGAAATTTGTCACAACGAGTTTCATTTGAGCTCGACCGCTATCCGAAGTTATGCGAAACGTTTTTATCGGTTACGGTTATATTTGAATTTCGGATATCCGATACTTTCGGTTACGGTTACGAAGCCCCTTAACATCCCCGATGCAAACATAGAACATGCCGCTCGGCGCGTGCGCTCGCGGCCGCCGCCGGTTCGATGCGGCGCCGCGCGATGCAGTATATACTACCGAATAAGCATGTCGTAATCTCACAGCACCTACGTGACGGTGGTCGCATCACATCTCAGCGATAACTGTCGCGTTACTTCGCGTCTCACACTTGACCGTCTTACCGGTAGGTAGGTGACGACTGGGAGGGGCGTCCGTACGAGGCGACAGAGGCCGGCCTGCTTGGTTTACTGATAGTATATTATCAGTGTTATTATTAAGTCATTAATATTATAATTATTGGTATTGTTATCTCTCCGCGAAGCCCGCCCGGGTGGCTACCGACTCGTCGTGTTCCGGCCGGGGGCTACTTACTGTACTTTCAGTACTTTCTTTCATCCTTCTTCTCACTCGGCCGACAACGCATCAGTGACACCTTTGGTGTTACTAATATCCACGGGCGGCTCGTCTCCTCGTTTGTCGGATGTTTACATAATTATATATTAATACGCCAAGAGGAACCTTCGTACAGACCGCTTCTCTCTTATGTTTGTAATGTCACACGATCCCTGATGGCCGTAGGAAATGTCTATGTATCAATTACCATAATTGTTGAACGCGACCGCGGTCGAGACGGGTCAACACTCAATCAGCAGTTGTCGCAGCCGAAAAGTTTTATGGTGATATTAAAATTGGTATTATTAACATTAACAAAACTCCGTGAAATAGACATTAATGAACAAACAATAATGAGAAAGCATTCAGTGAAATGAAAACTTGTGCAGGCGCGTCAGATGATTTTTGGTCGGGGA